>PVJX010003072.1:89504-115243 GCA_004027295.1 Dolichotis patagonum
AGGGAAGGAAAGAAAGAAGGAAAGGAAAGAAAGAGAGAAGGAAAGGAAAGGAAAGGAAAGGAAAGGGAAAAAGGTAATAAAGGCACGTAGTTAAGCAAGGTCTAATAGAAATGGGAGCATACTTATGCCATGCAACTTTTAGAAATTTTATAAAACATGTTTCACAGTTTCCCAGTGTATCGAGAGGTGGGGGAGCTGAAGCATTTGTATACCAGACTGAGGTCTGTTCTCAAGGGTGCTTCAGCGCTCTGACCCTCCTGGCAGCCACATGCCTACAAAAAGAAAGCTCTGGTAGTTTCACTGAAAACCACCAGGCGGAGGGGAATTGATTCTGGCAGTTGGAACTCACAGTGACATAGAAAACTTCTCAGGTGGCCAAAGGACTATAAGAAAGTCTCTGCGGGTATCTGCTGTAATCTCTGAGAACCACTCAAAATTGGGTCCAGCCTCTGGCTGGTGTTTGACCCATGGTTAGTGGCAGTGCTATCATTTTTTACTTGCTTCTTCTCACCATAACATCATGTACTTGAGAATGTTTTAAACTGTGATTAAATACACATATCATGAAATTTGCTGTGTGAACCATTTTACAGTAAATGGTTCCATAGTATTAAATACAATCACATTATTTTGCTACCACTACCACCAACCATCCTTAGTTCTCTTTATGTTGCAAAACGGATAGTCTATAATAGTAAATACTAACTCCCCAATGCTTCCTTCCCCCAGCTCTAGTAATCTCTATTCTCCCTTCTGTCTCTATGAATTTGACTGTTTTAAGGCCTGTATAGAAGAATTCTATAATATGTTTCCTCTTGTAGTCAACTTATTTCATTGAGTTTAATGACCTCCAAGTTCAACCATATTATAGCATATATTAGTCCACTTTCTGTTGCTGTAACAAAATGCCCAAGGCTGGAATGTTTTAAAACAAAACCATTTCATTTAACTCAGGTTTCTGAAGGTATAAAGTTCAGAACTTGGCATCCCTAACTTTTCAGTTTCTAGTGAAGCCCTAGTGGCAGATGGCACCATAGTGAGAGGGACAGACTCCTTCCTTTGAAAGGCTAGGTAATATTTCATTGTTTGTATATTCCACATTGCATTAAGCCATTCATCCACCAATAGACACTTTGCTTACTGCCTCCTTGTACAACTACTAATACTGCTGCTATAAGCATGTATATGCAAATATTTCTGAAAGTCTCTGCTTTTATTTCCTTGGGGTATATACAAAGATGTGGAATTGCTGGATCCATTATCTTCTGAGTTTCCCAAATAAATGCAGAAAACAATGGGACAAAAAGAAACATGCTAAGAAATGAAATAAGCTGCCCATACATTTATGCATTTATAGAATCTGGGTTCATCAGTCCCTGTGACTCTAGTCACACCCAAGTTCCTTTGAGTAGAAAACTCATCAGTGGATTGTACGTAATTGCCATGGAAGCATGTTCTCAACACGGGTTTGTCTGTCTCCTTTTTTTAACCTTCTGATGAAGAGCTTTATTTATGAAATTCCTGTCTTCAGAACTTCTTGCAAGATCTCAAGTGAGTTGTACTCATAAGTGAAGGCAAAAACATTGTCTGGCAAGAGCCTGTGACTGACATCTTTTTTTAGTTACCTGAGCTCTATGCCTTAATTCTCAAACACTTTCCATTTTCCCTTTGTTTCTCAGAGTTTTGCAGCAAACTGCTGTTTAGCAAAGAGAAGCCAAATTCAGACTTAGGCCAAATTCTCATTAGAGTCTGCTGCTTTCTGTTCTTGGTACCAGCATCACATCCCACCTGGCCAGATCTGCCAAGTTTTTTGGATTTCCTAGAGGAGGTTTTTATTCTGTCTGCTTGTCTGCACTTGTATACAAAACCTGTAATTATATAATAGGTGAACTTACTGTTGTGCTATTGTGCTTTCTTTTCTTTTTTTATACCAGCTGAATTGGTCCTTTTTATATTTTGAGCCTATTGTTACCTATAAAACTGTTACTGTTCCCTTCCCCTTGGCTTTTGATACTTTAGCCTTTATTGCAGCAACTAAATATTTATGTAAAAAAATCAATCATCTGAAATATTTTTTTCTTTGAGGGAAGCTTTAAAACTTTCTAGTCATAAATAGAATTTTTTAAATTCTTTAACTGTGCATAAATACTGACAAAATGATTTTTGTTCTTAAAAATGTTACCCTGTATTTAGATAAGGAATATTACCTATGAAAGGCAGCAAAAAATTAAGTACAGGCCAATGCCATTTGTGATGTTTTTAATATACTCTTAACTAAGTAAATATTCTATGGTTAACACATCACATCGACCTTTTAAATAGTTAAACAAAATATATTAAAATATTAGAAATAATACATCTTTTAATTAATCAAAAAACTCCTAATGTTTTGGTTTTATTTTTATTTTATTTTATTTCTAAATTTATTTTATTTTATTTTATTTCATTTTATTTTATTTTATTTTATTTTATTTTATTTTATTTTATTTTATTTTATTGTACTGGAGATTGAACTCACAATCTCATGCTTGCCAGGCAGGCACTTTACTTCCCTGAGCTAAACCCCTGGCAAAGACCCCTAGTGTTTTAAAGAAAATGGAACAATGTGCCGTGGTTTGTCTCATAATACTGTGTTTGCTATATCTCAGTTGGGTGTCCTTCAAACCTGTTAATTTTGTGAATGTTGTCCCAAATTTCTTCATTTCTTGAAGCTGTTTTTCCCCCTAAAATCATGGACTATGTAGTAGGACTGCCTTTTTTCACCCCGCTTATTCTTTTAACCTAAATAGCAACCTTGAATAGAGATAGTAGCACATCATTCTTTTTTAGCTTTTGATAATCAAGAGATGTTGAACTTAATGTACTTAGGGAAAAAACCTAGAAATTCTGTAAGTCTTTGAATGTATTTGTTGTCAATGTTACTGTTATGGTTGTTGGTATCATTGTCATCCATTAACGCATTAAAGTTTTCTCTGAGTATATGTTCTATGCACAAGAGCTTGTGGACAACTATGTCTAACCACTGCTTCTTACTTCCAGTCTTCTCACCAATACTACTTTTCTGTAACCCATCTTTTTCTTTATACAAGTTGTAACACTCCTGTTGATGATGCCAAGGATCATACTCTATTGCCAATGGTGGCAAATAATGATTGTTGGACAAATTAACCAGAAAAATAAGTTATATCACTTCACTGAGTATGCATTGCTTACTTCCACTGAAATGCAGACTATTACTCAAAACTATTTAGATAGGATTTTTCAGGTGGAAATAATGGAAGTCAGCTATCAGTTTATGAAAATTTAAATTTTATATAGTAAATGCATAAGAGAGATAAACATAAACACTTGGATTGACTGAACAAACTAGAATGAAAATGTGGTAAATGAGAAACTCATGATAAATGATAAATATCCTCTGAGATCCATGTGGAAACTATTGTCCCAAGGCTCAGAACTTCATAAAGGGGAAAACTGACCAAAAATAAAAGATGCAATCAAGAAATGGCAACCAAACTGAATAGACACTTTTCAGAGGTACACATAGCCCATATGTATAAAAAGTGTGAACTACATCTGACCATTAAAGAAATGCAAATTAAAACACTGATATTCTACCTTTCTATAGGATGAAAAGCTATTATCAAGAAGTCAAATAACAAATGCTGTTAAGAAAGCAGGGAAAAAAGAGACCCTTCTACATCATAGCTGGGAATGTAAACCAATAAAGCCATTATGAAAATCAGTATGGAGAGTCCTCAAAAAGCTAAAAATAGAAATTCCTTTCAACCTCACTTTTCCCATTCTAGATATTTCAATAAAAGAGTTCAGGGCATTGTACTACAGTGATATATGCATACCCAATTTATAGTAACACAACTCAGAATCTCTAAATCTAGGAAGCAGCCTATATGCTTATGGATGAATGGATAAAGAAAATGTAGACCTATATACAGCAAAGTACTACTCGGCCATAAAGGATAAATTTGAGTCATTTGTGGGAAAATGAATGCCCTTTGAGACAATAACATTAAGTGACACATAAGCATAAGTATCACATAGTTTCTCTTACATGAGAAACTCAAAGTAGAAATAATTTGAAGGTCTAAATAAGAGACAGATAATAAGAAAAGGGAGATAAATTTTTTGCAAATGGGAAAATGACCAAGAGATGGAGGAAGAGAGGAGGAAGAGGGGAAGGAGAAGATGAAGTAGAAGAATTAATAGGTGTTATGTACATATGTGACTCCCCATAATGAATATAATTACATACTTTAAACATCTACTAATAAAAAGAAAATTTGAAACTCCCCTTCCAGCATGCTTTCAGAGACCTCTTAATGAAATTGTAGAAGTGGCCATTCAAAAAGCAAAAATAAAGATCCATTTCAAGCAGATTGATCACCTGAGAGAAAAGAATATTGTATTTAAGTAATCAGAGATGGAGGCACAACCACATTCTTTAATTTAATTGGTGCAGAGGCCTTTGTTGTAGGCAAACTCACTAGAAAATATAACTTAGTCATAATAGAGAGTCTAGTATTACACATAACAAATGAACTCAGAGCTGATCATTTGGGCTCCATTTAATCCCCTAAATGCCTGAAGATAGCTCATCTTCTCACTGGAGGGTACACATGAAAGAGCCTCCAGGGGAAATCAGGAGGCAGCAAACCATGAAATCTAGTCTCAGCTCATTCGACCTGTGTGACACCTGCAGCTGAACTTCATAACTTGAAATATTTCCTTTTTAGGCATAGTGCCTTTTTTTCAGTCATCTTACCTGGACCTCTGGTATCTAAAACTGATAAAACCAAACCCATTAGCTCTGGATGAACATGGGGCTAGGTGCCAGAGTACAGCCCACATGGACCCTTGAGCCTCCATCCACCTGATCCTAGACTACTGTGGACCCTACGGTCTTGCAGAATATACTTCGCAAAGGACTGTACTAGTTTTGCTTTCCAAAGGTACTTTGCACTTTGAGCATTCAATACCATTTTTGTATTTGCAGTTTACTTAATGTATGTTTCTCCAGTCCTCTGTTGCACACTTTCATTACTAAAAGCAACAGAAATCTGAAACCAATTAGGAGCAACAGAGATGTTTATTAGAATAGCAATGTGTTCCCATTAATCTTCCCAATCTGGAACAAGGAACTGGGAATTCCTAGAAAATGCAGGGCAAACTAAAATGTGTAGGACCTGGGAAGAACTTCTCTTGCATCCCATGTCTTTCTTTTGTAGAGATGTTGCCACCAGCCATTTTGTCTTTACTTAAACATTTGCCACATTAAATTCACAAAAATATAGAAGTCTTTGGAGCTGAGCAGAACAAAAATTCTTGCAAGGCAAGGAAAGAGAAAAAGGGTAGAATCAATAGAGTGTTATTCCTGTCACATAACAGCATAGAATAACATGGGATTTAAGTGTCATTCTGAATGAATACTCCTCCAAGTCCTGGTGGTGGTAGTGGTGGTGTTGTGGTGTTGGTAGGAAGCTCTCAGTAGACTCAATCTTTACCTCCAGGCTTTGATATAATTTTCTTTACTCTTGATTTTAAGACATTTGATATTTGGTTTGAATAATAATTCAAGGATAAACTGGCTTTATTTTCCTATTATATTACAAAGTGCTTGAAAGAACTTTTCTGTACATGGCTCTGAATTGTTCATATGGTGAAATCTATCACCCATTGATAGAGCTATTGCAGTAATTCATGACTAAGAGCTATTGCAGTAATTCATGACTAAGAAAAAATCCTAAACTAATTTTCTAAACAGAGAATGGCAAATCTCAGTCCATGGATACCTGTGTTGGTAAGGAAAGTTTTATTAGAACACGATCATGGTATTTTTATGAACATTGGTTATAGCTGCTTATATTCTACAACAATAGATTTGGTGAGCTGTAACCAAGCCTCCATAGCCCATAAACCTGAAAAAATAGTAAAAGCTTATCAACTCCTGACCTAAAATCCAGTTGAGTTGATAAATGTAAATATTTTAAAGATTCATATTTTCTTGTAGATTGACTTTTGAGTCCACTTAGTTTTATTAGATCTTTAACACTTAAGTATTTTAGCAAATAGTCTGTCATTTCAAATAGTCATAAAACTAATTTACCTATTCTGATTGATTATTCTTTGCTGATTCTGTGTTTTAAACTATGCAGTTGGAAAAAATAGTTGCCTTTTCCATGTTGTATTCATCAAAACTCTTCCAGTTTTATGTAAAGAAAGACTAGCTCAAATCAAACTCTATTAAAAATGGTTAGCATTAGAGGAGAAAGAGATTGCCTCATGCCACTATGAAGAGGAGCACTGAACTGGCTTCAGGGTCCCAGTGCTCAAAATGACCAGGGCTTCCTCACCAACTGTTGCCTTAGCTGATAGTCATAGTTCATTGGTTATTTATTTAGCCCATTTGCGTTTTCACTCCTGTCAGAGGTGATCCAGATCATCTCACCTGTATGAAGGATGCTGTTGATGGACACACAATCATTACAGCTCAAGCAACACCTGTTCTCAGTAGCTTCCTATCCGAAAAGGAAAGAGACCTGTCTCTTGCAGTAGCTATATGGTAAATTTATGAAGAGTTTTGCCGCTTATTGATATGTAGAGACCTTAGTGAGTTTTTGTTCTGTTTTGTTTTGTTTTTTCCACCACTGTGGCTAGAAAGAGGGGATGTCTTAAAATTGGTCTGGGCTGAGGTATATATTCAAGCCACAGTAGCAGAGCTCTGTAAGCAAGGGGCAGTATTCTAGTGGAAAGTGCCTCAGATGGAAATACCCTACTATAGGGGAGGAGATGAGCTTTTAGAAACAATGGCCAGCAAAAGGCAAGGTCATTTGACTCTTCTTCTACCGTAAACCATCTTTTAACAACTTGTTAAAACTTTATAATGCCCTTCTAGCTGCTTTCTAAGGAAATTTAAGATTTAAAACTCTGTTCAGTAATATGTAGAGTAGATACAATCAAAGCACAATGTATGCATGTACGGAAGCATCATAGTAAAATGCCTTATTTTGCATAGCTAATATGCACACATAACTGTAATTTTAAAAACTCTTTTGTAGTTTCATTAACACCTTTCCTGAGTCCTGTTTTCTTGTTCTGCCTGTTTTTTTTCCATGTGACACATTGATTCTAACATTAATAAAATTGTGTAGTTAAGTTTAGATTTATATATTTTTAACACTTTCTAAAAAATGTTAAACTTCCACAGTATGATGGTTAGGTTGTATTTTGAAAGTGAGATCATAGAAGGAAGTGAACTGAAGGTGTGTCTGAATGCGGAAGGGTGGGGCTGCTGTGGAGAAGAGGAGGTCAGGAGAGAGTCTGTAGCCTCCTCCCCTGTCACCCTTCAGTCCAATAGCATCTAAATTTTTAGATACTGAAAAATGATCACAGAAGAGCTCTGAACTGCCTGGATGAACCAGTTAGAAAACTTAGAATATGTTATGTTTTCCTGCCTGTCTTGTAACTTGACACTGTGATTTGGATATAAGCAATAACTGCTATCCAGTGTCATCAACACATCATTAGCCTCAAATTATAAGGGATGAATGTTGTCTGCCCTGCACATGAAGTGAAGTGATTCTATTACTGTTCTTTACTTCTCATATGTTTTGTGTAACACTTTGAAACGACCATTCTATTAGGCAGAATTCACTCTGAAATATCAGCTTGTAGCGAAGGAGAAAGACAAGGATGGCTGGTTAGCCAGACAGACTGAGTTACACCACTTGCTTCGTATGAGTCCTGGAGTCTTCACTGTTCCTAAGGCATTGCATCTCTTGACTTTCTCCTCTGTGTCTGTCTCCTGCATGTCCAGAGAAAAAGCCTCAGTGTACTTAAGGTTTTAGGTCCTTTTGAAAAAAAAAAAAAATCTAAGCCCAAGGGATTAACTTGCCTCCTTATTCTATATAACTTGGCACAAACAGATATTAAGTAACCAAATAATTTAAAATAATAATTCTAAATTTTTTTTCTGAACAGACTCAAGGAATATGTTTCGGGGAATGAGAGGAGAAAGGATTCTCATTAAACATTCACAGAAAAGCCCTATAAAAATTCAAGGCTTTGAAACCAAAATACATGTGGATTCCCACTGTTCTCTGACCTGATACTTTTAGTCTTTAACACTTATACTAACACTCAACTCATCAGGAACAAAATACTTCCTTCTCGATAGACAAACAGACAAATAGTGGCTTGGAGCTGGTTCCTCCTCAATAATCCTGGATTTTCTTTTGCATTTTTGTTGCCAAACTATGTATTAGAAATTGCAAAATGGACTATTTTGTATGAACTTTTTTATACATAAGAAGTCCATCTCAGGTTCTGATGAAGACAATCAGATAAATTAATTTGTTACTGAAACTTTTGGCTATCAATAGAGCTTTAAAGATAAAAATTCTCTTTTTTCCCTTGTAGAAGGGAATGAAACAAACCCTCAGTGTCATACTTGCTCAGAATTTATTTTCCACCCCTTATTATGCATGCCTCCTTGATGTCATCGATACATAATCCATTATGTGCCTCTTATCATATTTGCTCCCACTATTGTCTCAAGATGATGTCGAAGGACATTAGATACAGAGACTAACTTTGCAGGAGTGAATTAGTGTCAGTGTTGAAGGAGCACATAATCATGACTAAATGGGTTTCCAGGAGGCCACACAGTGTGCTGATGACAGAGGCAAGAATGAACCCTAGGAATTCCGACCATTTGTCTTGTTCTCTGTCCACAAATCATACTGCCTATTGTTGGTATTTAGTAAAGGTTTGCTGAAAGCAATCCACTCCCTGGTAATAGAGAGTAGCCATGAAGGAGTTTAAGAAAATAATCCAATGGAAATTTCTTTAGCGATAATGAAAAAGTTCTGAAAAATAATAAGGTTCCTGTATGATTGTATTTGTAATGCTATTCATTGGGAAGTAAGATTATTGCAACTTGATAATATGTTGGAAACATTTTAGTGAAACGTTTAATTGATGTAGAGACTAAAAGACTCTAATAAGAAAAACTATTTATGCTGTATATGAAACTATTGCAGTGTGATGTATCAGTTAAGACATAGACTTCAGAATCAGACCTAAATTCAAATTCAGTGGTACCTTGCTTCATGAACTTAATTCTTTCTTCAATGCTGGTTGCAGAATTTTTAGTTTTGCATCACCAATTGACTTTCTGATCTTAAGTCAGTATTTATTATTTTTGAGACCTCTTTCCTATTCTAAGATTGGTACCAGGCTTGTTATGAAGATTACATAAAATGATGCATCAAAAACATTTTGGACAGAATTAGTGAAAGAAGTCTATGAAATGGCTGTATGGTTTTGGGGCCCTGGTCAGTACACAAATAGAAATAATAAGCACCTACATAGCAAAATCAAAATTCTACAACCAGTATTTTTGATGATATATCAGCACAGACTTCCAAAAAAATGTGCAAACAAACCAACTAAATCCACCAGTCTATTTGTTTCAGGTATCAACACAGAAGCCAAGGGTATTTCTAACACCCAAAATGACAAGAGATAGTAACAAAAGAATTTTGTGAATATATACACACTTGTAGAGTTTAGGTTACACAGGTAACAATGCCAACCTAGGACAGTTCTAAACAAATGGTTGAGGAATTGAGAGAACGATTGGAAAAATCTTTCTTAAAAGCTTTTAGTAAATACAGTTGGTGCTGGTAGTATTAGTTTTATTATTCCAAGGCAGTTTTGCTTGTAGTGCAACATAGCAAATGAATACTTGTGTTATTTTAATTCTATTACTTTTTATATTCTTGAGAACCAGAATGAAGATTCCAGAATTCTCAGTATGTAAGTAATGTAATGGACACTAAAAAAAACTTGTATCCTGGATTGAATTAAAAATATCATTGTGAATTCATAAGCCATTCATACATACATATATACATATATAAAATACATATGTATTTTATATTTAAGAATACAGCAACTCAGTCTCTTTCTAAATACATATATTATACATATATTAGATGTATGCATTTACACACATATGTGTGTATAAATATATTCTTCACTTGTTTTGGTGAGTTCTAGAAGTAATGATTTGCAGTGTAGTACTGAATACCATATCCTATTAAGCCAAATCAAGGATTCTTGGGAAAATATAACTGCTATTTGCATTTCTTAAAAAATGTACTTTATATAATATTATCTTGTAATTTTAATGCTTTGTTTAAAATTCCCTTTGATCTTCTTCAAAGTTACATTTTATAGAGGAAAAAAATTGAAAGCATCAATTTCAACAATTTAAAAAGCAGCATAGATCACTATTAAATATTTGATTTTAATTTTTAAATTTAGTCGACTTTGCTAAGTTCATTCAGGTAAGATAGCAAAAAAATTTACATTAGCAATTCTTTAAAATTTATGAAATTTTTTTGCAAAAAGGAAGGGGACCAAGTGCTGGAGTGAGGGATCAAGAGATGGGTAGTAAGGAAAAGGGCTTAAAAAAATTAAAATGTGTTATATACATCTATCAGCTCCCCATGAAGAATGGAAGTATAACGCACTGCAAACATGTCCCAATAAATAAATAAATAAATAAACAATTCAAAAAATAAATTTGCAAAATTAAACTATATCTATGAGATGAAATAATTGATTTATACATTTAGTATTTTTTCTGGAACAGAAAATATGCAAGGATATTTCAGTGACATGGTAGTTTCATTTGCAAAAGCCCAACATAATAGTTATGAAGTAACTTTGAACATACAGTCTTTTCTTGGGGTAGTCATGACTTTCTCAATATCAAAATCTCCCTTTAACAGTTAATGATTCACTTGGATTTTATGACTTGTAATCACTTGCTGTTGTTTATTTTTAAGTGGACAAGTTAACATCCTATAAAAATGAAAATAAAGGCTATTTTCTAGTCAACACAGATCTTTTATTTAAATTACATTCAAATATATAGGTTTTCAGTCATTGTGTATGAAACTCTTAGGGCAAATATATGTTGAAGTTTCTCAGATTTGACAAATGCAATCCTACAGAAAACTGCACCTTACAGAACACATCCCACCATTTTCCCCAGCGGGGCTGGGCACAGAACATTGCCATCAAGTACACTGGTAGTGCTGCAGGATAACACACACATTTCCACTAAATAAATTCAATAAGAAAAGTTTGCTGCCAAATAAATTTATATCAGACCTGCAGAAGTGAATAATTGGATTCTCAGAACTTTTCCTCTTTTGAAACCATGTGTTGTAGATCTTTCTAATTGCTTCTCTTTTTAAAAAAAGTAAAGCAACAGAATGCACCAAAGAGGGCATAGCACCACTTCTGATATTGTTATTCTACCCCACCAAAAAAAAAGGAAAACCTGTATTTACATTTGAGGAAACATCAAAAAAAATAAATAAATAAAGATGCTGGTACAAGTTATGGTCTCCCAAAGATGACTATATACTAATCCCTGAAGATTGTGGTAATACTTTACATAGCAAAGAAACTTTTCAGATATGAAAAGTTAAAGACCTGCCATTTCTTCAAGTTGTGCCATCTACTTTATTACAGCATATAAGGGTACAATTATGTTAAGGGTATTAATGTGGGAAGATTATTCTTGATTAGCACACTAGGTCCAATTTAATGGTAAAACAAGGGAGGCAGTAGGTCAGAGTCAGAGAGAAAGAAGTGATGACAGGAGATTTGGGTGGCTGTGGGAGCCATAAGCCTCTAGAAGCTGGGAAAGACAAGGAGTAGGTTCTCCCCTAGAACTTCAAAGTAATGCTGCCCTGCTGACACCTTGATTTTAGTCCTGTAGCCCTCAGTTTGGGCTTCTGGCTGCTAGAATGTGCAAAGACTATATATGTGTTATTTTAAGCCATTAAATCTGTGGAAATATGTTTCAGAATCAACTGGAAACTAATGCAGAGACATTCTACAAAACAACCAATCATCAGAGTCTCTAGATTAGTTAATACTATGGTATCATGTTAAATTTCCTGATTTTGATCATTATGATCTGGTGATATGCCATGTTACTGTTAAACTAGTGAAGAGAATGGGAGGTTCTTTGTGCTTTTGCATAAGGAAGAAGAGGAGGAGGAGGATGACGGTGATGATGATGATGATTTGTGGCACTAGGGATCAAACACAGGGCCTCCTATATCTATGCAGGTACTCCGCTGCTGAGCTACGCCCCCACCCCTTGTCAAGAATTTTGTGGCTGTGAAATTGTTTGAAAATAAAAAAGGCTTCTTCAAAACAGGAAACGCAGTATAGATAAATCAGTTAGATACCACAACAATTATTTGAGCATTTAATACTAATAAATACTAACTTATTTAATAGCACATATGAAAAAGTACTACTTTCAGCCTCTACATCTACTTTCTAACTTAAACTTTACCACGATAGAGTCATGTATTATTAAGATCTCCATTTTATGGACACTGGAGCACAGAGAGGTTAGAGAAATAATCCAGAGTCACACAACCAAAAAGAGCTTCCGAGTATGGAGCTAAGACTGTGCATAGCTACTTGCACACTGAACTTTGAAAATAGAGGTCACAAATTTCAGTACTTGGTGACTGTGGAACATCTGTCCCTTTGGGAACCCTTGGTAATTTTTGAGTACATTCTGGATGGGTGACAGTAATAGGTAATGGAAGGCTAGGTAGCCACATTCTTATAGAAATTCTGTGTTCACTTTATGAAGTGTACAACCTGGAAATGCCTGCTCTATAGAACTCTTGGAATGTTTTTGTGTAATTATCTCTTTGTTATGTTATCTTTCTTCATCATTATCAACCAGTGCCTTATCTTTTACACTACTTTTCTAAATTGTTTTGAAACTTCTTGTCCGCTTGTTTCCCTTGAAACTTTCAGACTTTCTGTCTTGGTGCTTTCAAGGCCTTCCCACTACTGTGTTTTACAACTCTATATGGCAAAGGCTGGATATAGCCGACTTTTTCCCACACGGGAGCAATGGTTGTCGAAAGTCTGGGGAGTGAAAGATGGAGGGCTAGGAACTGCTAAAGCATCAGCACTGCAGTGACCATGCGATGTAGGGAGTAGGAAGGAAGAGGGAGAAGAGAAGAAAAAGATGAGCCATTGTCTAACTTTAGCTTGAAACCCCTTAGGGCAGAAAACACATTATTTTCCATGCCTTATGCTGAGTCAAGCATACGGTCAACACTCAACAATGATAAATAATTAGCCATATTGGATTTATATATTTAATTTACCATATGTAGAGCTTAAAATATGCCCCTGGAAATAAGTTCTGAAAACAGTATCTGTGATATGTTCTGATAGAGGCTGTAAATCATAGCATTTTGTGCAGAATCTTAGATAAGTTAAATATATAGCATTTTTACCTTTCATTATAGCATAAGTTCCTTTTTAATATTTTAAAATAAATGTCTGCAAACTGAAAGTCTTATTATCTTTAGAGGCTTTCTATATACATCTATTCTCACGTAGATATGGATATGGTTATACCTAGCTATTTATCTATATATAATATATAAAGCAATTATTCACTGGTAAATTTGTACATTTCATTTTCCAATACAGTGTATTCACTTTAATCACATACTTTCTAATCTTTTTGCCTCCTAGCCTCAGACTTTTGAATTCAAATTTCCTTCCTTTTGTCTGTATTTAAAAATAATAATAATCATTTTACATCTATTACAAATAACAATACCTAGTCCCTGATTGAATGCTAACATTGTAATTCATTCTCAGGGTTCGGCTGCCATTCATTCATAGCTCGAGCTGTGCTCTCATTATGTATGACATCAGCAGAAACTCTGAATTAAATTGCAGCCTTTTATTTAATTAGGGACTATGTATTATTTGGTTTGTAGTATCCAAAATTAAAAATAGCCCCTTCTACTCTGTAATGAGAAAAGAAGAGAACTTTGAATATATACTCTAATTGATATTTTTAATACTCTAAGAGGAATCAAAACTTATGTTAAATATTAATTATAATATTTTCCTGCTTTTGTGCACCTTGATTTATTGCTGCTCTTTTGGGCTCACTTTTAATTACATTACAGGAAAACAAAAGATATTTTTATTGGAAGAGTTATTTAGCACAGACAATACTTTCAATAGTGATGGTTATACAGAACTTTATATTAAACTTAATTTTCAAAAGCATATTTAACACAGTTTTCCAGGCTTTGTAAAATTATTTTTCCTTCCTTTAACAACATGCTTCTCGGGTCTCTATATTAGAAATCAGGGACAAAGCTCATAAAGGAACAAAGACCCAAAATCAGGGATGGTCTTTTAAAAGAGGTACAGTTTCAAAGACTCCTAAAGATATAAATCAAAGTGCTTTTGAATACAGAGAGCATTCTAAAAGAATATTGAACTGTTTGCTTAAAATCTCACATTATTTCCTGCTTTTTAAACCCTATTCCTTTTTGAAGGCTAGCACCAGATAGGGACAAAAGGAATATTTTCATGCAAAAATCAGGGCCAGGTACAGAGGCACAGTCAGAGTCTATTTCAAGTGGGGACAGGAATTTAATTCAAGTTATTCTCCTCTTTATTCCACATTTAACAGATTTGAAGGATTTCTCCACCTCTCTGACACTTGCACAGACATCACTAGGTAATGCTTGCACTGATGGCAAGCACCAGGAAACCTCGGCGTGGAATTTTTTGTCCCCTTGGAATGGATTCTGAAAACACAGGAGAGTCCCAACATGTCTACTTCAGGAAAGGCAGGGGGCTTTATATTTCATGAGGTCACCTTCTGGTTCCCTCTACAATAGAAAGCAAATCATCACTCTCTTTTCATTTTTAAAAGAATCTTACATTACCCACAGGTGGGCCTTCCCCTGGATACTATTTTTAAAAGTGTAAAAGAATATTTCTTCTACTTTGGGCAAGACAGAGATGTTACTTACCTTGTTCTTGATTTATGCTTTTTATGTTTTTTTTTTAATGTAATACACATAGCAGTTTTGCTAAATCAGTACGAATTCCAAAAGTGACTAACTGATCACTCTGTAACAAATTTTACTTTGCAAAAGTTATGACTAAATGCAGGGCTTAAGCTCCTATGATATGTGTGTTTCATTAAGAAAGTGAAATGCCATACCTCTGAGTAGAGCAGGTATCTGAGATTTTTTTCATGTTCCCATGGCAACATATAATTTTTATTGAGTGGCAGAATAAATAGGCAAATAAAACATGCATAAAATATTGATGGGTGTTGGGTCTGCTGTCCAGGGACTCTAGTAACTTATGGTCACTCTTGTCTCTTTTGAATTCCTGGAACCATTTTTTAATTATGATATCATTTTGTTACTATTTATTTTCGTCGAATGCATAAAGTTTTTTAAATGTAATTTTCAGACCCCGTTTTGCATGCACGTCCTAGAGAAAATGCTGAGGAAGTATCAGATGTATGAAAACGCAAAAGAGCTTCTAATTTTTTTTCTAAGGAAACGTACATCATTTGCTGTGTCTTAGAAGGAATTTCCATTTTTTTAGTAATTTTTACAAGTTATAGACAGTGGCATACAATATTCTCTGTTTAGAATATATAATGATGATGAAAACTAACAAATATAAATAAATGTGAGTATGTTGAAGAAAGTAATATATTCATGAAAATAGGTATTCCAACAACATTGGCTAGACAGAAAAAGAGAAAGTGAGTCAATTAGATTCATTTGAGCTTGAAAAAAGGAAGAAATATAAGGTGAAATTGCCTTCATGCCCACATGCTTTATGGAAGTTGATCATTGTTATACAGCGTAGCCTGTTTTATTTCAGTTCAGTACACATTTATTGAGAAGTAACTTTATGCCCAGGATTTAGCAACTATAAAGAAAATAAGTCTATGACCTTAAGTTTCAGTCTAGAAAAATCATGATAGAAAGGAAAGGATTTGGGGTGTAGTTCAGTGGCAGAGCATTTGCTTAGCATGTATAGATCCTGAGTTTGATCTCCAATAGCACAAAAAGAGGAGGGATATCTGAAAATATTACTCCTTTCTTTTTTTTAAATTTTATTTTAAAGACAATAAAACAAAAGAGGACAGAACAAAGCAGATCAGAACAGAACAACATAAGCAACACAGCACTTTGCAACAAGACAACCGGAAATTAACAGTAGCTGTCATAATATCTCTTTCTTTGCTATAGGTGAACATGGTTTCAAATACAATAATATCAAACATAACAAAATAGTATAAAACCATTCAAAAGAATGAAACAATTACAGGGCATTCTGAACCGAATAACAGAAAATGATCAATGACTACTATAATATCTCATTATAAATAAATAGTGATATCTCATTATCCATAAATAATATCTCATCCATAAAAAATTGTTTATACTATCACATATATTAAAATCCCTATAAGACACAACATGATCAAACCGATGGTAATAGAAAAATAGAAGCATGGTAGGACTTCAAAGCAAGACGATATTAGAGCAGCAATGGCTACCATAATGTCTTGCTTTCTTCAAAACAGCTGTTCATACCATCACACATAATAAAGTCAAACAAAACAGAATAAAACCATTCCAACTGATGAATGAAAACATTAAAAGGCTTCAAAGCTATGTAATGGGGAATCATGATTACCATAAAATCTTATGTACTCTTGCCAATTCTCATACTAGGGAGACTATACGGTATTTATACATGTGAGTTTGGTTTATTTCACTTATGAGTATGGTCTCAAGTTGTGTCCATTTATTTATAAATATCCCAATGTGATCATTTTATAGCTGAGTAGTAGTACTCCATTGTATAAAAATACCACAACTTTTTTATCCATTCCTCAGTTGATGGGCACTTAGGTTGTTTCCAAGATCTGGCTATTACAAAGAGTGCTGCTATAAACATGGGTGCACATGTATCACTGTGGTATGATGTTTTCAGTTCTTCTGGGAATATGCCTAGAAGCAGAATAGCTGGGTCAAATGGGACTTCCAAACCCAGCTTTTTGAGGAATCTCCAGACTGCCCTCCACAGTGGTTGCACCAGTCTACACTCACACCAACAGTGCAGAAGAGTTCTCTTTTCCCCACAGCCTCTCCAGCACTTGTTGTTGGTAATTTTTTTTTTATCCTGGCCATTCTTTCCGGAGTGAGATGGAATCTCAGTGTGCCTTTAATTTGCATTTCTCTCATGACTAATGATGATGAACAGTTTTTCATGTATTTATTTGCCATTTGTGTTTCTTCTTCTGAGAATTGTGTATTCATTTTGGATGCCTATTTTTGGATTGGGCCTTTGAATTTCGAGAGTCTGATTTTTTAAAATTCTTTGTAAGTTCTAGACAGAAGTCCTTTGTCTGACGGACAGTTCACTAAGATTTTTTCCCAGTTTGTGGGTTTTCTTCACTCTGCTGGGAATCTCTTTTGACATGCAGAAATGCTTTAATAAGATGTGATCCCAGTTACTGATTCTGGGAAGTATTTCCCATGCAGTTTGGTTCTTGTTCCTGAATTCTCTACCTATCCCTATGTCTTCAAGATTTTTAACCTCCTTTGTCTCCTAGCAGATTTAGTGTCTCTGTTTTAATATTTAGATCTTCGATCCATTTAGATTTTAGTTTAGTATATGGTGATAGACATGGGTCTAGTTTGAAATGTAGCATCAAGCAAAAATAAAGCTGTATCACAGCCTCTTAGCTTACAGCAAGTTCCAGACTGATCAAACTAAAATTGGCAAAACAAAATCATTAAAGTTTCAAATGAAATCTTTTTTAAACTTATTTAGTGACTGGAAGGTCTTTCTATGTATGTCCAGAAGCTCAAAGGTCATTTTAGGAATTATAAATTCTATGTCATAAACATGAAAAACTTCACGCAGTAAAAGAATGCCATAAAAAATCAAAACACAAGCCACAAATTGGGAAATATTTTTCTTATTCTTCTCACTGTAAAAGACTATCTGTGATAGCTATACTAATCATACCAATCAATAAGAAAAGTTGTTACAGTATAACAGGAAAATGAATGAAAGAAAATACCATCAGCACTTACGTTTTATAATATTATTGCATTAATACAAATTAATGAAATATCATTTTATAGAGTTTTGGATAAAGTAAAAGGTTTTATATCTGATATGTTAGCAATGGTTTGAGTATAAACTATCCTACACATTTTAAGATTGAAAGCATCATTTAGATAATGATTTAATAGTATCTATGCACAAAATGAACATAATTTCACTTCTATGGCATTTTCATACGTGGGCAAAATTCAATTTACTGATCGCAGCACCACATGCTGTACAAAAACATTGGAAACAAGTGCCCCTTAATAGATGATGTGTGAAATACAGTATAATTCTTAATACATTTCTGCAGTGGAATACTATGCAGCCATTAAAAGGAAGAAATAACTGCTCTATGAGTATAAATAAGGCATTGTGTCTAAGAATATTATTAAATGAAAATAGCAAGATGCAGAACAGTGTTAAGGAATACTCCTATCTGGGTAAAAACAGTGCGTATTTATAGTCCATCAGATATATTGACTACCACCACAGTTATATCCAAGAAAATTTATCATGTCCTATGGGATGAATTTGTAGTCTTCAGAACAAGGCTGAGACAACAACTTACTTATCATTCTGTACCCTTTTATATATTCTGAGTTTTGTACCAGTATTTAATGAGCCTCTTGGATTGAAAAAGAAGATGCTAGTTTTAAAACAAAATGAAGGCAAATACAAAAATGTCTGTGAACTACTGGGAAATTTTAAGTAACCAATGACCATCACATGGTGCTATTCAGAAAAAGTTTAAAATAGATGAATCTTGAGCTAGACTTGGACCTAAAATGTTACCATAAAATAGGAAGGACATAATCATGCCCTGTTGGGATATGATTATGTCCACAAGCTTACATCTACATCAGTTAAGCAATTGTGTGATAAGGAAGGGGAAAAAAGATAAAGATTATAGAAACAAAAAAAAACATGGAATGGACAATGACATTCAATTATGTTTGCCGTGAGAGTAAGATAATGGGTTTAGAGTTTAGAACAAATATTCAAATAATGTGGTAGAAAGCACCAAGTTGTTAACTATTATGTTGCAAATTTACCTCGTTTTTGCATAAATTCTTAGATGAGGCGAAGCAGTGTGATGTAGTAGAAAAGATCATGAACCCAAATTCAAGACATTTTGTCTGGTCCTTGTTCTGCCATTAATTAGCAATGTAACCTTGAGAAGGTTACGCTGTGTCTTCAGGCCTCAATTATATTGTCTGGAATACAAGGGGAGGGGGGCAGTAGTAGATCATAATTCCATAATCACTTTTTTATCTGAAGAATCCTATTTTCAAATGAAATGTTAGTGCAAATAGCAAAACAGATAAAAGCAGGGTAGCTGTGTAAAGTGGGGATGGGCGTCCCTAGGGGCCAGATCCCCAGCTAGGTGGCCCCTAGCTGGCCCATCTAGTGTCTTTCTTTCCCATCATGGTCCTGCTCAATGCAACAAAATCAAAGGCCTGGGAACCAAAAAAGTTCAGCATAAAAATATTTCACTAGACAATTCCTAAGGTCTCTTTTCCTAAGTACATTCCCCAGTTTCAGGAAGTAATTGATTCACAATTTTAATCAAATTGATTCACAAGTTTAATCATGTAGTGAAATTTCCACAGAATGGGTGCCAAAATAGCAATGGTGGTGGGAGGCTATGCAAGAAATAATTACTTTGCCAAAGATTTATTAAGTATTTTTTCAGTACTCCGTCTCCCACAGTGTCACAATATACAAAGCCTCTGACTCTCAATCTATTGGATTTTCTTTTGTATTGTTTTAAGGTACTGTACAATTTTAGAATATATGCATTAGTGTAGTCATTAGCTTTGCATTTCTATAATGAAATACCTAAGGCAAGTAACTATATAAAGAAAAAAGTTTTACTTGGCTCAGTTTTGGAGGTTCAAGTCTCAAGATCAGGTGATGGCCTTGCCTGGGTTCCTGTTGCAGAGGGGAATGGCAGCACATTATGGCAGAAACATGTCTGAATCAGCAGTTCAACCTCCAACAGAGGCAGAGAGAAAGAACGCTGGGCTTACTCTTTTATAGCACTCCTCACTGTATGAGCTAAAGGCTTCTGAGAACTTTCAAGAGATTTCACTTGAAAGACCTCACACTCTGATGACTGTGACCTCTCACTAGGCCTCATCTCCATGCAGTCCAGCCACTTCAGAGAAGCGCCACCTTGGGGCCCAGCCTTGAACCTGTGGACCACTGGGGAGACCTTCATTACCCAAACTGCAGCAGTTGGCATCTTTTGTTGAGTGTCTTTTGTCTGTCTGCCTTCATCTTATATTCCAGCCTACATCTTATAGAGCTTTTGACTATCTTCATGTCTCTTTTGCTCTTTTCTCTTCTTGCTTACTCTATTTCAGTTCAGGTGTCTTTTATGGAACTGTGTTTACTTCTTAATTCTGTCTTCCACCATATCCAATTTGCTGTCACACCCATCTGAGTTCTGAAATTCAGATAGTGTTGTTTTTAATAAGAAACTCTGCTTGCATCATAATTTATAGATTCAAATATACTTCTGAAAATTTCCTTTGCTTGGACTTCTTTTTCAATGTCTTTGCATACATCAACCATCATTATTTTTAAGACTGTTAACTAATGTGAATAACTGAATTATCTTTGTGTTTGCCTCGGTTGTCTCTTTTTTTCTCTTAGTTGTTGTTTATCCTCAACATTCTTCTTCTGTGTGAACTAGTTTTGATCATATATAAAACATTACATATTTTAAAGATGCATAGACTTCAAGTCCTAGTAAGTTCCCCAAAGGAAAGATCTCTTTTCTTCTGTTTCAGTGGGTAAGATGAGGGAATGATTGGCTACATGAAGTCAGAGACGAGCTAGACTAGGGCTGGGCTCTAGCTTTCCCACCACTTTGTGTATTTGAAAGGTTTAGTTTTGCCCCTCAAAATTTTTCCTGTGAGATATTTGGGCTTGGGCTGTAGCATCTTCAAAACTTAGTGCATATATGAAGGTCATATAATAAAGTTTCCTAAGGTTCCAACTGTACTTATTAGACTACACAGATATTAAAATATCAGATTGTTTCCTTGTCCCTTAGGAAAACATTGCCAGATTTTCAGCTCCAGTAGATCGAGAATAAGTGCTTGCCCTAGGTGATGCCAGGTACAAAACTCCCGTGTTAGATGTTAATCCTTTCCTCCTCTGAGGTTCTCATCTATTGCTCATTTTGTTTCCAGCCCTTATTCTTCAGAAACTCTGTTTACTAAATCAATAGTCCTGTGGTTTCTTTTCTTTTTCTCCCCATCCGTCTTTCTTCCCTCTCTTCCCACCCTCTTTCTCCTCCTTTTGTGGTACTGTGGAACAAACCTAGGGACCCAAGCCCGTGAAGCAAGTACTCCGCCCCAGTGTCAGGAGTCACAATCCCAGTCCTAGACTGTGAAATTGTTCATTCTCCTTTTAAGAATATTTTGGTCTATTTCTTAGTTCTCATAGACTCTTAGAGTATCATTTTACAGAGAGATAGTCTGAGAGTCTACAAATCTCCAACTTTTATTATTCTGACTTCGTTTGCCATTAAAAACTTTGCTCAGTCTCCTTTCTATATTGACTTTCTAATTGCACTAAGATCTTATCCTACTGCGCAGTATGGCAAATACCCCAGGGAAAGCAAACGATTCCTCAACTCACCAACTCATCTCCCTTGCCCTCTCCTCTTCTCTCATGTCTCAGTCCGGACTTTTACAATTTGCTCAACTGTGTCTAATTGTAGGAATCGTTCATCCACAGGAAAGTACTCTATCCTACTCAGAAGCAGAGGTTTACATGTAGATACTTGAGAAATTTGAATTCTAAGCCACTTGAGAGAAATTTTTGAAATTCTAATGTGTCTTCATACTATTCACGTTGCTATAGATGAACAGATGTTTCTAAGTTTTCCTCTAAATAGTTTGTAAAAGCATATGCATTCTATGGTTATATAAAATTAGATGCCATTAACAAACATGTTAATAATTCAGACTGAAATTTAATTATATAATAACAACTAGTATATCTAATTAGTAACTTTACTCAGGAAGGGCAGAATCCTCTAAAACACATTAACACTTTTAAATTTTTTTATTAGGATAATTATATTGGATCAAGTTAGATTAAATTTTCAATTAGACACTAATTTTCTAGGGTATAGAAATAACCATACAGGGATCCTTAGCAGTACACAGGGAGGAAGAATGGTATTTTCTTCTGGCAAATGATCAAGATATAGGAAGTTTTCTTACGGCATGGTTTTAAATTCTAGACCATTGGTATTGCTATCATTTTTCTCCAACTCTGAGAATATATCAATATTCATTTTAAATTATTTGCTTAATTAACTCCAGGATATCCATCATGCTAAAATTTTTAGTAACCCTGGAGGGAGGGTTTAAGAAATTGTGTATATGTATGTATAAGAGTATACTTACGAAGCAAGTCTGGTTTGCTTAGCTTGGATTATATGCGATTTATTTTTTCTTCAGTTTTTTTGTTTTTCTTATATTCTAATCAAAGTCACATTTGTAAAGCATTTTAAAACTGCATTAAAATTTAACTTGAAAAAGAGTTGCTTATGAAGCAAATTAACTTCCTCTGTCACTTTACTTTTCTCTTGTCCTTTCACCTCAAAAACCTGTGACAGGTGGTTCTGCCCATTGCAGGCTTTTGGTTTTTTTTAGCTCTTCACTAAGCCAATGATTCCCAATGCATCAGTTCTGCAGCAGCATTGTCTAAATTGACTTATTAAACTCATTCTATTTGTGGGATCCACTTCAGGCAAAGATCACTAAGGATAAAACCCCACAGCTATATTTTCAGTGAACCTAGATGCATGCTATAGCCAAACACCATTACCCATGACTGTTCCAAAAAATCACATAGGATGGTATCATTGGTCATGTGCTTATTATTTTTTGTTTTTGCTTATGAAACAGAATAAAGCCAATCAAACCAGTGTAAATGACACACAACTTCAAAACAATAGGAAATCAACAATGGTTACCATAATGCTTCTTGTTGCCTTCAACATAGCCACAGATATTTTCAGACATAGTAAAAATCAAACAAAACAGAACAGAATAGAACCAATAGAAGCAAAACAATGAATGCAATAAAGGACTCCAAAACAAGATAAGAGTAAATCCAAAATGGCTACCATAATATAACTTGTTATCTTTGAAATAGCTGCACATGCCATCAGATATAATAAAATCAAACAAAACAAAACAGAATAAAACCCAACCTAACAAAACAATGAAAATGATACAGGACTTCAAAACAAGATGATAGGGAATTAACAATGGCTACCGCTACCACCTTCAGAAGGAGATTCCCCCATTGGTGCAACATTGTATATTATTATCTTCTGAATAAATATCAGACTACCAGTTTTAGATCTCCAAAGTCAATGAAACACTAAACACTGCAAGCATTAAATTGTATTTTTCTTCAATAGCTATAATCTCAGCCTGTCTTTCTCCAGATCAGCTGGTCACCTACTGGCTGGGCAGGGGGGGTGGCTGGCTCTACTTGTTTCCCAGCCTGTGTTCTGGAAGGGGCTGGCATCTGTCTCTCACCTAAGCAGTCTGAGTGTGGCCCCAGTTCACAAAGAAGGCTTCCTTCTTGGTGACTTCTTGTTCTCTTCGCCCACAGTCCACCAATGGTGCTGACTCACAGGAAAAGGCTAATGTCTGGCTGTCACTCCCAGTAACCTGCTCATGGTGCTGAGTTGCTTCTTGCTGACTTCTTGTTCTCTTCCCCCGTAGTCTGAAAATGGTGCTGACTCACGGAAAAGGCTGGCATCTGGCTGTCGCCACCCCACGCTCAGCAGTCCACACATGGTGTTAATTCACAGGGAGGGTTTGCTTCTTGGTGACTTCTTGTTCTCTTCTCCACTTGCTTATTGTTCATTTAAAGAAGCACTGCCCTGATTCTCATTAAAATGCCCATAGTGACTTCTTCTATCAGCACTATTAGGGATCTTGCTTTATTTCCTCCTCCTCTGTCTGTGTGTTAGTCTCTGGAGGCCTCCACCTCATCTTCTATTTTGCACATCTCATGAGAAACTCTTGCACTTCCTGCATTCTTTATTCCATAATCCAGATCAGATCCCTTGGGATCAGATCTGAAGGGCAGTGCATTCCCCGCAATTAAACATGTCACTTACCAACTGAAAATCACAGTAGTTTGTGGTACCCAAGGTCTCTGAAATCTCTTATGGCCAGTGAGATGTTTTTTCAGGTTTTAACAAGTGGGAAAACTTAAGGCCCAGAATGGGGAGGTCCTTAATGAACCTGTCACTTCTCCCCTTGCCTTTCACACTGGATAATCAAGGCTAGGATATAAACACTAAAAAGAAGCAAAACTGAACCTTGCTTGTCTCGTATTCTGAGTGGCTAGGGTGAAATAGAGGTTTGTAGTCAAACTACCAAAATTCAAATCCTCCCTTCATGCCCTTAACCAAGTTATTTAACGTCATCAATTCTACTTGCAGCTATAAATTGGAAGAAAATCATTGTCTCTGATACCTCAAAAGATCTCATAAAATTTCTTCCTGAAGCATAGCACAGACAGAAAAGTACATAGTTCATAAATAAACAGCATTATGAAGTTTTTTACAAAGTGAACACATCCATGTGCACAGCACCAAGATCAGGAAACTACATCCTTTAAATTATCCTCCTAATCTCTTCTGATCAATAGTATGTCAGCAGCATCTAATACTTTCCTGACTTTAAGCATCATAGATCAGTTTAGACTTTTACTTTATGTGCATATAAATTCATACAACATGGATTCTTTTAAATCTGACTTCTCTCAATATTATGTTTGGGAGAGTCATGCAAGTAGTTTCATGTACTTGGCATTTGTTCAAAATAATTGTTAATAGTATTTCCTCTTGTGAATATACCACAAATTATCATCTGGTCTATTATTTATAGACATTTGTTTAGTTTCTAGGCTAGAGCTATTTTAAATATTTTGCTGTGCACTTTTTATATAGTTCTAGTAAATACATGTGCACATTTCATTGGGTATATGTTAAAGAACTGCTAAGCCAAAATGTATGTACTTTTTCAACTTTAATAGAATTGCTGAACCCTTCTTGTGTGATTTTTACCAATTTATACTCCCACCAATAGTATATAGGAGTTCTAGTTGTTCTATACTGTCACCAATAGTAGCTATTGTCTGTGTTTTCTATTTTACCAACTCTGGCAGGTCAAACTATTGCCTTGTGGTTCTAATTTAATTTTCTTTATCTTAATGGCTATTGCAATTGAGTCCCTTTCACATTTTCATGTGGCTGTTGTGAGAGTTAAAAGATATAATCCAAGTAAGCTCTTTGCATAGTGCCTGACACATAGCAAGTGTTCAATAAGCCTTGGAATTCTAATAATTTTGCTTGTTTGATTACAGTGATTATTTAATTTTTCTTGCTTCTGAGATTATAATGGACTCTGAATATGTTGCCTAATGCATGATCACTACATGATCTCAATATCGCATATGCCTGCCTTTTAATAATCATAATGCCTTGCTTCTTTGAAAAGTTACTGCAAAAAAGCCCAAATGACTCTACACATTTTAAAAGAAAATTTTAAAAAAGAAAAAGAAATGTATTTCATGACTGTGTTTCTGTATTAACTAGTATAAGCAACAGATGTTTATTATATTGAGTACCACTGAAT
>PVJX010003073.1:0-114912 GCA_004027295.1 Dolichotis patagonum
CTTCCTTATGGAGTTAGGGCTGTCCTGCCCAAATCCAACATGTCGTCCAGTCGGTTTCCCCTTTCCCGTGGGAGGGTCTTATTCTCATCACTCACCGTGTCCCCGAGAACTGCTGGACTGCCCGACCTCCGACTTCAGCGCGGCTGAGGTGGGAATTCACGGTGCCTCTGGGTGGGTCGTGTGCAGTGCCGGTCCCAGCAAGCTGCACGCTGGGCTGTTCAGCTCCAGGCTCCGGCGGCTCAAGCCAGTCGCTTTGGCTTGGATCGCTTGTTCAGGTCGGGCGGAATTCAGGCGTCTCGAGGCGGGTGCCGTGCTCACCGATCTTATCTTCACTAATAGTAGCCCCAGGACCTCTTATTCGAGCGGGTTTTTGTGCTTTAGTTTCTTTCTGGGTTGTGAGAGTCTATCTCTCTCTGTTTGGGTCTCTCCAGGGTGTTTTATTCTGGCATTTGAGCTGTCTCTCTCAGAGAGGGTCTCTCTCCTGCTACCTACCAGTCCGCCATCTTGTCAGGAGGGGCATCCTTTTGTTTCTAATATATATTTCCTAAGGACTGGTCTTGTGGTGATGAATTCTCTGTTTCTGCTTATCTGGAAAAAATCTTTATTTTGCTTTCAATTTTTAAGAATTTTTTTTTCTGGAGATAACATTTTTGATTGGCGGTTTGGGGTTTTTGTTTTGTTTATTTTAGGATTTTGAATCTGTCATCTTCTGGCCTGTAGGGTCTCTGCTGAGAAATCTATTATAAATCTAATGGGCATTCCCCTACACCTGACTTGAAGCTTTTCTCTTTCTATTTTTAGAATTTTCACTTTGGTACTTTTTATATTTTGACTATAATATGCCTAAATCTACTGGAAGACAAAGTAGGTAAAAACCTTGGAGACGTAGGGGTAGGGAAAGAATTCACGAATAAAACACAAACTGCACAGGAAATACTTCAAAGAATCAACAAGTGGGATCTCATATTATTGAAAAGTTTTTGCACTTCAAAAGAAATCACCAACAAAGTGAAAAGAAAACCCACAGAATGGGAAAGAATCTAAGCCAACAATCCCTCAGACAAAGGATTTATTTCCAGAACATATAAAGAACTGAAAAACATCAAGCCTCCCAAATTCAAAGACCTTCTCCAAAAATGGGTATCTGAGATGAACACACAGTTCTCAGATGAAGATACACAAATGGCAAATAAATACATGAAGAAATATTCACCATCACTGGTCATTTGAGAAATGCAAATTAAAACAGCATTGAGATTTCATCTCAACCCAGAAAGAATGGTTGCCATCAAGAAATCAACTGATAACAAATATTGGTGAGGCTGTGGGGAAAAATGAACACTGCTCCACTGTTGGTGGGAGTGTAGACTGGTGCAACCACTATGGAAATCAGTATGGAGATTCCTCAAAAGACTAAGATTGGAAGCTCCATTCAATCCAGCTATTTCCCTCCTGGGTATTTTCACAGAAAATTGAAAAAGGTCATGTCACAGAGATATACGTGCACCCATGTTTATAGCAGTACAGTGTGTGATAACTAAATCTTGGAAACAACAAAAATGCTCATCAACCACAGAGTGGATGAAAAAAATGTGATATTTTAATACAATGGAATATTACTTAGCTATAAAAAGGATGATCTTGAGGCCTTTATAGGTAAATGGAGGCAACTTGAGAATATCCTCATTAGTTAAATAAAAAAGACTCACATTAGTAAGTATCATGTTGTCTCTCTACTGTAAAAAAAATAATAAAAAGTGACAGAATAATGGGATCCAAAAACTATAATAGATATTGTAAAAGTGAAAGAAGGAAAGTGCTGTAAAGGGTATAAAAGTATGTATAGTGTGCAAGATAGATGATCATATTACTGAATTTCTGTGGGACCATTGAACAGAAGGGTTGCACTGTCAATGTTTGAAGGTCTAGCCACTATTTATGGTTTGATTTTGTGACTTTGGCAACTTTTTAAGATGACAATGTATAATGTATCAACTAGTGATTTTTGTGATGTTAATTTTTTGAATTCTGTATTGTTCTACCTTTTTTCTGTTTTTCTATTTTTTTAAAAAATTTTTCTTTTCTTTCTTTCTTTGAAAAGAAAAGATAACAATATGCAATATAACAACCACTGTTAAATTCCTTCATTCTGTTTTGAAAATCTATATTGTTATTGTTTTGGGTTTGTTGTTGTTGATCTCTTTTGCTTTTTTTTTCTTTTCTGACTTTTTAAAATAAAAAAAATACACTTAAAAATCTTGCAATAGATGTATAGTGTTCCCTTAGGAGTGTCATGTTTTCCTCCATACTTTTTGTGTCCTTACCTTGCTGTCTGTACATCTTGATATAACAATTTTTTCTTTTAACTTTATGGAATATCTTTGGTAAGAAATAAACTTTTTGTTTATATAGGATGTAGGTCATTGAATGGTAAGGGTTTTGTTTATAGGTGAATTTAAAAATGTAGCGTGTGTTTTTTGTGTGTCTTTGATGTCACCAATATCTTTGGGTACCTGTTGAGTCTACACAGGAAGCCCTAGTACTGTGGAACTAATATCGACCATCCTGGAGCTATAGGATGTGGGTGTAAACTCCTCAGCTCATGTGAGGCTAATGCTGGTGGTGCCAGGGCTACAGTTGTGGTGCTGCAGGACTTGGACCAGACCCTTTCCAGGTTCCAAGAGCCAAGCACAGGTAATACCAGGGATTTGGACACTAGCGGTCACAGTTCTAAGGCGGTAGGCTAGGAAGCTTCCCTAGTTCCTCTGTGGCAAGTGCAGGTACACGGCAGGGGCTGTACCGTTTCCTGTGAGGCACACACAGGCGCATGGCCTCTAATATGGATGGAATCTAGCAGTGGCTGTGGCCACAGGCTGCATTGGCGATGGCGGACCGGTGTGAATGCCTTGCCTTTCTGGCTCTCCATGTTGTATATAGTTCCTTTCACTTCCTTGCTGATTTCCAGTGTTCTCCCTCAGTTACTGTTCTTCAAATACAGCTTTTCTTTGGCTTTCTGGTTGTGTGACAACACACCTCTTATTTAGCCACCTTGGATTTATCCAAGCAGCTAGAGTTTTTAAAGCTAAGCAAGAGGATGAACATTAACAATGACAACAGGAAAAACAAACAGACTTTGTGTCTTCTGGTCAGGTTTCCCATTTCCCCTGTAGCCCAGTGGCATAATAGATGTCACTGTTCAAAAGGTGTACAGTTCTCTACTCCAGTAGGCAGTTTCTTCCTCCTGATTCCTGGTGGCTTGTGTTGTGATTCTCCTGCCAGGTCTTAGCATTCTCTTCTCCCACCCATGAAAGTGGGCTTTAAGATCTCAGTAAATTGCTCACAGCTGTATTCATCATACCCGTAAACCCCCTCAATGGCCCCCTGGGAGGAGAATGGGTAATAAACTCGATGTCCACACCCTCATGTTCCACTAACCAGTAAGATAGAAGGGCTGCAACTCATCAGCTCAGACCAAACTTGGAGGCAGTGTGGTTGAGTTCCCAAGAGATTCTGAGCAGATCAAAGGGCTCCTGATGCAGAACTCGGACCAGTGATTGTCTTGGGGGAGGTAACAGGGAAGGCAGGGGTTTGAGAGAGTTTTCTAGGATGATGGGATTGTTCTGTGTGTCTGTGGCTGCAGAGTTGTGAACATCTGTAAAGGCTTATAGACCAGAACTTTTAAGATCTACTTTACTGTCCATAAACTCTAACTCAAAACAACAGACTTCAAGTCAGGAAAAAGAAAAGTAAAAACAATGGGAGCAGAAAAATTGGATGTGGCTAGGTTCTCAGGTGGAGTGTGTACCACACTGAAAACAGGCCTGGTCACACGCATGTACTACCCTGTGAATGGCTGCCTGGGAGGGAGGCTCCCGTGGTGACATACTCCAGCGCACGGTGGCTCACCTCTGCCCAGCCCTGCTGTGAGCCCCAATCACAGACCTGCCCAGGTGTTAAGAGAAGCCGCAATCCTGATTTTTTAAGTGAAACCTTCCTATTTTTAATGTTGGTAACTAACATCTAAAGGTCACAGTACCCAGTGGACCTCACAAAATATCTTATGTTTTGTTGCAATTTGCCATCTTTGTCCCTGAATTGTTTTAGACAGTGGCAGGGCTGTACCACAAATTCCTGATGTTCTTTGATTAAAGTAACTCATCCAGCAGTCTAAGTCCAGGTGGAAGAGGTCATCTTGGCCAGCTGTGGGGAGTGGTGTGTGCATGGACATCAGAAGACTCGCGAGACGGACTTCTTTGTGAGAGTAAACTGTTATTCTTTTGCTGTGAGTTGGTAGAAAGTTCGAGGCTCAGGTTTTTCTGTCCCCCAGTGGGACAAACCATGAGCAAAGATGGACCCACAGGAAGCCTCACTGGGGAACATGGTCCTTGCCTTCCCCTCAGGTGTGCAGAGGCCTTTTGCCTGCTGCCTGGGCACTGTGGCCCTTGTCCTGGATACCTGATGAGTAAGAGAAGGTGGAAGGGGCCAGCCTGGGTTCACACCCCTCTGCCAATGTCTTTATCTCTTCTCTCACGTGAGCTAACAACTAGCCCTGCCTCGAAGAGCAGCCGTGATGGTGAAACAAATTACTGTGTGTCGAGTGTCCACAAATGTAAATAGGCCTTTTGCTGCTGTGAAGATGCCACTTGTAGATGGACATTAATTTTTCCTGTAAGAACTTAAGAGCACCCATTCTCACGCTGAGTGGCACCAGGTAAGTCGCATGGAGGTGACAGTGCGTGGGTGCTGTCCGAGGAATGGGGAGCTCCGTGGAGCCCTGGCTCTGTACTGGCTACCCGTGCTGTGGTCCAGTCCTTCACTCTCTGCTTGGCACGAGCCTGGGGCCAGGCCGCTCCCTGTTCTCCACTTGGGCCCGGTCAGAGCTTGCTTTGGCTGAGTGCCCAGCGTCCTCCGGCAGAGGCCTGAGAGGTGCCGGGTGCTGGCTTGCCTCTGGCCAGGCTGACCTCACCGTCAGGGGAAGCTTCTCACCTGGCTGCTGATCCCAGGGCGATGAGCACTCAGAGAGCGCTGGCGCTGTCACAGCCAGGAGCGGGTCTTGTCACCCCATTCTGTAGATAAAGGAACCGAAGTCCTGCCAGGACACCCCACTTCCCAGTCTCACCTCTGGCTGAGCCTGCACCTGTGTGACGTCACTGTCCCTGTTCCAAGGCTGAGCTCGGGTGTGAGCTTCTCCTCCCAGCACTGTCCCAGATCCGTCGCTGCTCCCCTCTGGTATCAGGAGGTACCTGGGTCAGCAGCAGGAGCAGCAGCCTGGTCCCCACGCCTGCCTGCTCTGCAGTGAGCCAGACTCGGAGAGAAGCCGCGGCCCTCGTGACTGTAACGCAGCGCTCTCGGTCTGGAGAGGGAAGAGCCGCTCCGATCGGCACTCGAGACTCCCAGGCTGACCTGCCTGGGACATGACGGCATCAGACAGCCTTGCCTTGGTGGATACGGCTCAGCTCTCCAGACGGGAGATGCTTGTGTGCTGGTGGAGATGCCAAGGTGGAGGCGACAAGGAGTCCTGGAGTCAGGGCGTCTTCAACAGCCCAAGTCAAAGTCCTTACCCACCAGCTCGTCCCCAGGGCCCAGGATTCCCAGCAAACTGAGCTGAGGTTGGCCATAGTGGATAGTGAGGGACAGAGAGGACCTGGAGAGAGGAAGTGCTGAGGACTCGTTCCTTACGCAGCACACTTCAAGGGAAAGTAGTCTCTAATGTCCAAGCCCCAAGGGCCCTAGTTTCATGGCCCTCGTCCTTTTCTCATTGTGAAGGAGATACTGCAATCCCCATTTTACAGATGGGCAAACTGAGGCTCAGTGAGATGAAATGACTTGATCAAGCCAACTCCACTGAGAATAACACCTGGGTGTGTGTGACTTCAGAGCCAGGCTGTTTGGGAACGGGCTGATTCTATGCTTCTTTTTCCCCTGTTTATAAGTGTGAAACACAGGTAGGCCTGGCGTGTCTTCAGTTGGTATTATGCATTAAGATTAATAAACTAACACCTTATTTACCTAGCATCAGGGCCTGGGGTGTTCTTTATATCAGTTTGCTAAGCTTAGGGCCGGAAGCATTGGATTGTCAATGTACAAGGTGATTTACTGGCAGCTATACACCAGCTGCTGTGGCTTTGTGTCCACCCTTGTGGACCATTGAGGAGCAGGAGAGAAGGCCGCTGAACACCTGAGATATGCACACATCTCGTAAATAGCTTAGGACAGTGGGCGGGGCCTTCTACAAGGACCTGGTGACATTTACATACCTTTATTGCTATTTGGGGTGTCTTTGGCTTTGTTGTTGACTCAGTGGTATAAGAAATGTGTGCTGCACCCTATGTTACATCCAGAAAAGCAAGGCTTTGCCCGTGATGTTGGATCCATATAAGAAAAGCCTGTAGGCTAGAAGTGGGCAGAAAAAAATGAATTTCATACATCTGGGACCTTGTAGGAACCTGAGGATGGATGTTATTAGCAGCTTTATTTGTAATCATCAAACACTGATTGAACAGATACACAAGCTGTGGTATACCTACACCGTGGAATGCTACACAGCAATAAAAAAGGACAAATTATTGACTCACACAACTCGGATGGATCTCAAGAGCGCTGGGCCAAGTGAAAAATGCCAACCCATATAGGCTACGTGCTGTGTAATTTCACCTACACAATGTGTTCAAAATGATGGGACAATAGTGACTAGTCACCAGTGGCTTTGAACACAAAGGAAAGTTAGAGGGAAGGAGTTGTTTCCTGGCAGTGGACCTTTGTATCTTGCTGCAGTGGTCATTACATGGATCTATACAGGGAACAGTGTCAGGGAGCTGTGTGTCAACCAACAAACAAAAACTAAAAAAAAAAAAAAGGTAAAATCTTGGTAAGGTCTTCAGCTTGATTAATAACAGTTGGTTGTGTAGCAGTGCCAACTCCCTGGTCTCTACAATTGCACTTGGTGAAGTAAAATGTTTTCATTGGAGGAAGCTGGGAGAGTACATCAAAATTTCCTGTGTACTATTTCTGCAAATCCTGTTCATTTAAAACTATTTCAGAATATAAGGTTAATTTTTAAAAACTTAATAAGCCAGCAGAAACAATGTCTGTGCTATTTAGTGTTATGAATTCTATCTATGATCTTTCTCTTCTAATTGCATTTTTCTTTTATGTGTAATATTGCAATATTATGTTAAAAACCTTTGTGGCCTATAAAATAGGTTTCCCCCAGTTCTCCTTCATTTTTATTAGTATCTTTCTAGTTGTAATAATAATAATCATATATACTATGGGTACAGTGTAATAATTCAATACAAGTATGGACAGTGTGTACTGATCAAAGCAGAGCAGTGAGCATTCTCTGTCTTCAAATACCATCTTTGTGTTGGGAAATTTTTAACTCCTCTCTTCCAGTTCTCTATAAAATATATAATACTGGCAGTGCATTTTGAGCTGTTGTCACCCTATTGGGCTGTAGAGCATGCGAACATATTCTTCCAGTGCAGCTGTATTTTGGTACCAATTATCCAAAGTCACTCTGCCCTCCTCTCAACCTCCCAGCCTTGGTAACTACAGCTTTAACCTCAAAGGTACACTGACAACGTTTTTAGATTCCACATGAGTGAGGTCATGAAGTATTTGCCTTTTGTTGCTTGTCTTATTTCACTTTGTAGTGTTCTCTAGTTCTACTCATGTTGTCATTCATCCAGGATTTCGTGTTTTTATGTCTGAATACTATTGCATTGTGCATATATGTACACATTGTGTGTGTGTATAATAAAACTTTTCTTTATCCAGTCATTCAGTGATGGATACCTAGGTTGATTCTGTATCTTGACTTCAGCTCCTTAGGTTATATACCCCATAGAGTCATAGCTTAACTGGTAGTTATGTTTCCAGTGGTATTTTTTTTAAAGGAAACTCCATATTGCTTTCCATAATTAGTTTACATTCCCATTAACAAGTGTAAGATTCTCTCCCCTCCTTATCCTCACCACCATTTTTTTAAATAACCATTCTAACTGGGATGAGATGATAAATCATTGTGGTCTTGATTTGCATTGCTCTGATAATTAATGATACTAAGAATTTTTCATATGCTGGCCATATGCTGGTATATTTTCTTTTGAGAAATGTCTTTTCAAATCATTTGCCTATTTTAAAGTCAGATTTTTTTGGCTTTTCAGTTTCTTGAATATTCTAGAGTTAATGCTCAATCAGGTGCAAATATCTTCTATGCAGGTTGCATCTTTACTCTCTTGATTGTTTGCTGTGATACTTTGCTTCTTAGTTTGGTAGAATCACATTTGTCTATTTCTGCCTTTGTGGCCTATGCTTTGGAGTCACATTAAAGAATCACTGCCTGTACTGATGTTGAAGCATTTCCTCCGTGTTTTCTTCTTGTAGATTCATATTTTCAAGTCTTCCATTTGTGCCTTTGATCTATTTTATTTTTGTTATACAGTGAGAGGTGAGAGTCTAATTTCATTCTTTGGCATATGGATGTGCCATTTTCCCAGAACCCTTTGTTGTTTATTGTTTCTCTCGTGTATGTTTTTGAAATTTTGTTGAGAATTTAGTTGGATATAAATGTAGGATTAATTTCTGGCTTTTCTGTTCTGTTGGTCTGTGTTGGTTGTTCTTTTATGACAATATGATGTTTTGTTACTAGAGCTTTACTCTCTGTAAGGTCAGGCATTGTGATGCCCCCAGCTTTGTTGTTTTTGCTCCAAGTTGCCTTGGCCCCGTGGGGTCCTTTGTGGTTCCTCATTCTGAAAGTAATTATCCATTAGGGCTCTTCTGAGCTCTTCCCTTTACCCAAGCCTGTGGGAACGGAGGTTGAGAGAGCTCACTCTAGTTCTCGCAGCTGGCAACTAGTGTGGAGCAGAGGCTGTCCTCGAGCCCAGAGCTCGTATCCTCTCACCCTTCCTCCTCCCACCACATGCCTTCCCTGGAAGGGCTCCTTGCTCTGGGTTCACCATCGCAGATGGTTACAGAGATTGTGATGCATGGATCAAAATTAGTCGAGTGTTTTGAAATCAGATATAGTTGGAAAAGTCTGGGTCATTCATTGAAGTCTGATTTGTCTTTTCAAAGAAATGGGTCAGTATTCCCAGTGTTCTTTTGGGCCACTGAACTAGATCACAGAAGTTATGGGGTTATCTTCCAGGTGATTCTGAGAGAACTCTACCAAACTCAAGGGACTTCAGTCAGCAAGGGAGATGGCACAGAGCCAGGCTTTCCTGGGGAGGCTGGTGGGATAGAGGGGTGACCCTTAAGAATACAGGGGATACTTGACAGCAGGTGCTGAGATGCCCAGCTTCCCAGAAATATTGCCACCTGGCTGGTTCATGGAAGTCAGCTGCATTCTGGGAAAAGCACTTGTGCATCCTCTAGGAGTGGGCTCTGAGCCAGATACCCCTCACCAAAACCGTCCGTGATTTGTCTTTGAAACTCCTGTTGGACCCCTGAACATTCTCTGGTCACAGATATCCCTCTTGGCCTCACTTTTTTGGATGGGTCAAAACATCCCTAACTGTTCTGGGGGCAAATCTCCTTTTCATTTATTGAAGCCTCCTCTGCAGCTTCAAACAGCTCTTTCTTGACAGAAAATGTCCTTCAGACCTGTGGACACTGAACCCTATGTTCTAGAGTTTGGCAATTTTGGTCACTTTAAGGAATAATTTGCATTTCCAAACTGTAGGCATTAACCCAGTAATTAGTTTAGTGGGCTATACCAGCACTTACAAAAACAGAATAGAGTAGAAGGTATCAGAACGAGAGGCATGACTGTAAGATGAAGTCTGTTTCACGAACCTGCATCTTGGGTGTGTTTGTTTGGGGTTCAGGGTGGTACCAGGGATGAACTCACAATCTCACACTTGCTGGGTGGGTGCTTGTGCCCTGAGCTATATCCCTGGCCCAGTGGACTGTAATTAAATGTGACTTTTACTTGTGGGTCAAGGTTGCTCTGGTGGGGAGTCCTGTAGTGTGCCGGGGCCTCCCAGTGGCCTGGTGTCTGAAGCACTGTGGACAGCAGAATCATGACAAGCAGGGAAACTTCGCACTGATGCTCATGTAAGCAAGAAAAAAATCTTGTTTTACACTACCGACATTTTGGGACCTGTGCATTAGAAAGCTGCCCTTGTGATTCTGATGCTTCGTCAAAGGTACTCTCACTGTGGGCGGTGGTCCAGAAAGTTTGAAGTGCTCGTCTCACCACCTTATTCTTCCTATGAAGAAACTGAGTGGTGTGATGTTGGGGTGTGTGTCACCCCACGGCCTTCTGGATAAGCTGGCATGGAACCCTGCGTGGGGTAGATGCCACCAGCTTGGAACTGCTTTGTTCCCCTCAGAATGGAGCCCAGCTGACCCTTGGTTTGACCCAGGACTGCAGCACAGAGCTGCACTCCCCGTGTGCCAGTGCCGCTTGCTTGGGCAGCTGTTGCCTGCTCTGCTGGCCTCCCTGTTCCCTGTCCCACAGGAGTTCGTGAACCCACCAGGCCTGCTGAACCAACTCTTGCCAGGCGCCCTGGCAGGACCTATGGTTAGCATTTCAGCCAGCACAGGGACCCAGCAGACTTTCTCTGAATCTCTGAGGTGCAGGATTCTGAGAAAACCGATAGGACTTTGCAACCCGCCCCTTCAGGCACAGTGAGTCACAGGTTTACACACCCAGGAACCTGCCTTCATAGTTAGCCACCTGGTGTCTTGGCCTTGGGGCTGGCTGTGGCGGACAGAAACCACACAGGCTGCTATGACTCCACAGAGCTTGCCATTTTCCGAAGTTTGAGGCCACCCTCAATCCCGCCCCTCACTGCTGTGGGGCTGTCCTGGGGCGGGCTGTAAGCACAGCTTGTGGGCCATCGCCTCAGTTCAGAGTTGTGCCTTCCTGGTACCTGCAGCCATAGAGTTAGTGGTGCTGGAGGTGGGGTGGGGGTCAGCCAGGGACAGTGCCTGGCATTTAAGAGACTTGACCAACTTGCAAAACCTCTAAGAATGGCCAGGTTTGGCATCTGCCTCCTGGTCCCCTTCACAGAGCTAACCTCCTTGCTGGAAGTTCTCTTTTTAACTGAGAGAGGAGGCCAGACATCTAGAGAGTGAGTCAGGGAGGTGTTGTCTGATGGAGAATATCATCCTAGAATTCACTGAGAGTTGATTCAAAAAGATAACTGGCTTCATTTCCCCCCAACCTATAAGCAGCCCTTGGGATTTGATCAGAGTTGGTTCTGGCATTTTCCTTAGGGTTGATATGGAAATGAGCAGAGAATAACCAAGAGACATAGGAAAAACAGGCTTGCATTCAAAGTCTGGGGAGTGGGGGTTTCCCAGTCCCCTACCCCATTCTGGGTTCCTACAGTGAGCCACTCCTGGGTCATCACACATATTCCAGTGTCATGAGTTCAGTTACCGCAAGAGAGGCTGGTAAGTGAGGTCTGGCTGTGTGGATGCCTGGGGAAAGGGCATGTCACTCCTGCCTGAAACTCTCATTTGCTCATCTGCTCTAAAAGTGCTCTGAGGATAGGGACCTTACTTTTTTTTTTTTTTTTAGTTTTAAAGATAGTAAAATACAACAAAACAAGACAGAACAAAGCCAATCAAGGCAACGCATTGAAATTGGTCTACTTCAGAGTAGGATACTGGGATAACAATAATAGCTACCATCGTATATCTTGTTATCTTTACAATAGTTGTCCATTCAATCAGGTATAGTAAAATCAAACCAAAAACAGAACACTATAAAACCTGTCAAAACAGAATATTGAATAGAGCAAAACAATTAATCAGAACAAAACAAAACAAAACAGTGAAAACAATATTGGACTTCAAAGACAAGATAGAAGGAAATCCCCCATATTTGCTATATTGCATACTGTCATTCTCTTAAGAGATGCTCAGACCTCTGGCCCCAGGTCAGCATAATCAGCCCAACAATACTAGCGTTTAGCTGCTTTATGTGCCTTAGTTGCTATCAACTCACCTGACCACAGAGCCAGCTGGTTGCTAACGGGGGTACGGGGACCGGATGTTTCATTCTCAGCCTGCTCCCAGCAGGCTCATGGGAGAGGCTGACTTTTGTCTCCCTGGAGTGCCCACAGCTCAAGCCCCTTACCAGGAAGGCTGGCTTTCTTGGTTGGTCCCTCCAGGGACTTTATCTTTTCACTGTGCTTCCAGCTCCCACTACAGAGCTTTGCACACACTAAGTGCTTGGTAAATAGGAGTGAATGACTATGACTCTGGTCTTCTTTTCAGGAAGGGAAATATACATTTTGAATGCATCTCTAAGATGGGTGAGTTTAGAGGAGATGAATCCTGCTAGGTAGGCCATCAGGAAGAGTTATCTATTACTGTATCATCACCATCACCATAATGGCTTAAAGCAATGAGCATTTCATTTGCTCCTGACTGTAATTTGGAAGGGTTCAGTATTCCTTGGCCCTGCACAATTGAGGGCTGAGCTGCACGGATTCACTGCTGAGGTAACACCGTAAGGTGTTATTGTCCTCTCCACAGAGGCCCCTCAAAACTTCTTAGGCTTCCCTGAGGCCCAGTAAGCAGGTCTCAAGAGTGAGATGGGAAATAGAAGCGACTAGTCTTTTTGAGGCAGGGAACTGGAAACTTGTGCTGCACTGTGTCCTCCACATTATTCTATTGGTTAGGACATCTCAGAGCTCAAATTCAAGGGCCTTTTGATGGGAGGAATATCACAGTTCAGGGTCACTTGATAAAAGTGTCACATAAGCATTTCTGGGGGAGAGGACTGAGCAGTTCCCAAGTGCACAGCTCTGTAGATCTCCTCCAGATGGTATGGCCTCCTCTGGCTACCCAGGGAAGCCTGCAATCAGAGCATGGTAAGGTGTGGTCCCCAAAGTGGCCACAGCAGTGCTTCCAGTCTCACATGTTCTGGAGTACCCCCCACCCCCCGTCAAGAAAGGGAGGCCTATTATGCCTCCCCTTGGAACTGACTTGGCTTGTGACAACTGTGGTGACTAGAATATGGCAGAAATGATGGCATGGGAACCCTGTGGCTAGATTGTAAAGGTGAAGCAGCTCCCACCTGGGGCTCATGAAAGCTTTCTCTCCTCCCCTTTCCCACGCTGCTCAGGCATTGAGTGAATAAAGCAGACCTTGGCCTTTGAATCTTCCAAGGCCTGGGATAACAGGACACCAGTGACAGATCCTCCCCACTGTGTCCTGCCTGAATCCTTGACACAAGCACAGTCAATGACTGCATTCTGGCACAAAGCCTTGGGTAATTTGTTAGGCGCCTGAAGGTAATTAGCACAGGAGGGTGGGACCTCCCAAACATGGCTCTTAGGGTAGGACCAGTCTGGTAGAACAGCCTGACCAATGAGGCTGTTATTTGCTGGTATAAACTGAGGTCAGAGAATGAGAAGTATGCATACAGCTTGGTGGGAGGACGGTGGTGGGGCTGCGCACAGTGAGGAGAGCGGATGATGGGGAGCAAGGAGCCATCATTCATCTGTCCCAGCTGCTTCCAGGTGAGAAATGAGCTGGATGGCTAGAGAAGCAGGGCAGCTGGTCAGACCTAGCAAGGGGAAACTGGGCCACCTTTGTGGTGGGGTGGAAAGGGACCAATCAAGCTGTCGGATGGACCCAGGATAAGGAATCTGTAGGAAAATGCACCATGCCTGCCGCCCTAAGTCCATCCTTCCAGGTTTCATTTCTAGAATTTACTAAGTAGAATGTAGGTGTGTTTGCCACTCACCACAGGGGGAATGCTGACATGCTAGGCCACCTGGCTTCCTACTGACGCCTTCTGGGATCCTCTCTCTGGCCTGGTACAAGCCTTTCTCTATACTCCTGGAGGCTCAATTCTTTTGGTTCTTTTTCCTAATAGTGAAAGATATTGCTAGTACTCTTTTCTAGCAATTCAAGGGGCACTTTATGTCCCCAGAATCCACAGAGCCTCACACTTTGAGGGCACACAACTGAGTTTGCTGGAGGGAAATGAGCTAGCTGATATGGTGTGAAGCCTGTAGGGGCATCAGCCCTGTGTGTCCAGAGTCTTTCAACTCCTGTGAGCACTAAGAACCATGCCCTTTACAGATGTGCCTCCCGGTGCAGAAGTTTCTGGATGTACACCATTAATGCTGGCTGTGGTAGAGGCAGTGGTGGCTGGAAGTGCGACTATCTGTAGCTCCTCCAACAGGGTGTGACTGACCATGGAAACTTGCTCATGGAGGTGTTGGCACCCTGAGCTGGAATCCAGCATTCACATGCAGAGGGGCTGCCCTGTGTCCACACTCGTGCAGCTGCTCCTCTGCTGACCACAGATCAGAGGTACCCCACAGTGGTAAGCCAGGCACACACTCCTGCCTGAAGTCAGGGCTTGCGAAGGAGTCTTAGAGTTTCCCCCAGAAGCAGCTCCTGAGTAAAGATTCAGGAAAGTCCTGGGATGCCACTGATGTCTGCTCAAGGCACCCCATCAAAGAGAGGGGCAGCTGCCTTCGGGTGTTGGCTGTGCCCAGATCAGTCCCTCACACTTCATTCCTGGTAGCGCAGCAGCTCCTTTAGGCTCAAAGGCCCCCCTTTACCTCCATGGAGGTGCAGCCAGGACAGAAGCTCCAGCAGCTCTGGTTAGTCCGAGACATGGAAGCTAGTGGCAGCTTCTGGTGCATGGGTGGCTGTAACCAGCTGGGGAAATCTGTCTCACCCTCACTAGCATGTGCTGAGATAGGAACCAAACCCTGCAGGGAAGTGCTGTGACCTACAGGAGGGGAAGCCCCTTGCTAACTGGGTCTGGGACTAAGGGTAAAGACAGGCCAAGCATACATACATTCTAAGGCGCTGGCAGCTTCCTGGCTCTGTCACCCTTTCTAGCTGTCATTTAAGACTCAGCATGCTCTTGCTGCCTCTCCTTTGTCCTCACCCTACAGACTTTTCATCAAACACTGCATAATCTGGCTGAGAGGACAAGCTTGGTGCTGTGGGCGGGAGTGGGAAAGCAGAGCTGCCTTTCAAAATGGTCTTTAGGGTCGGTAGGCCAAGAAGGACTGCCTCAGGGTAGCACCTGGGGTCCATGACTGTCAACCAAAGGGTAGGACCCCATGACTTCCTTGAAACTGCCGTTCTTCACCTTCTGTCAGGCAGACTCCAAGCATGTGATCTTGTGTCACCTTGGGCTCCAAACATGTGACCTTGTGTCACCTAGCAGTGAGATATCCTCAGTTTATAGAAAAGGAAAGTGAGGCCCAGGAGGTTCAGCGCTGCCCTGGGTTAGAGAGGCAGGGCATCAGCGTTTCAGGTCCCCAGCAGTGGTGAGGGGAGGTTGTACTGACCTCTGGTCCAGGGCTGGGTAGTTTATGGCCTTCTGAACCCCATGTCCACCCATGCCTGGTGCAAGTCATGCCACAATCTCAATTTCACATTATTTATTATAACTGTACTGAATGGGGTCACTTTGCCAAGAGGATAAATCATTTCTTAAACCAGAATGAGTTACCATAAGGATAGGTAAGAAAAAGTGGCAGGATATAAATGGCACTACTGAGTATTCCATAAATCCACTGATCCGGGCTCTCTGGGGAGTTACTGTAACTGTTGTGTTAAGGAGGGTTCTGCCCTGCTCACATGAACTTTTGTTTTTATCAACACCATGAAAAGACCCTTTGAAAGTGAACACTGAGAAAGCAGTGTGTCCTGTGTGAAGGAGCTGGGCTTTCTGGCTGCTGTCCTCAGCCCAGTCCGGCTCTGCACCCCGCTCCCAGGTTGCCTCCCCACTGCTTCTGCTCTGGGCACACAGGCAGGGCCAGGCAGGGTACCCAGGGAAGAGCGATGGGACTGAATTTGGAGCATACAAAGGCCTATGTCCTCACACACTTTGTAATCTGTTATGATCCCCCAGGCCCACTTTCTTAGAAAACATTAAAAGAAAAACAAAGTAAATATGGGTCAGGTGTGACAGATTATCACTGGGAGCCAGCACAGCTGTCAAAGCTGGCGTTTCTGTGAAGGGCGGCACCCAGCCTCCTGCAGCAGCGCCATGGCGCTGTGAGGATGGATACAGCTCCGTCATGCTAGAAGGCAAATCACAGGGAAGTCCTGGCTTATTTTTAGTCACATTTATTCTGCAGTGCTATTATTTCCTTCCAGATTACAGTTAGCACTGACTATTAGGGTCATTTTTGCAAGAATAACTCAGTATAATTATATTTTTACAGTGTTACACAATCCCCTTAACATATACATGAAATAAGGCAAAGTAAGTATGCATTTGTTTCTGTAGTAGTAAGTTAGCAGATAAATTTTAACTCAGATTTCCAGTCTGATCAGTGGAAATGCAAGAGACACACAGGAACATGTATACCAAAAAAAAAAAAAAAAAAAAAAAAAAAAAAAAAAAAAAAAAAAAAAAAAAAAAAAAAAAAAAAAAGATGAAAATGGGAATCAATTTATTTAACTGCTTAAAACGAGGCATTCCATTGATTACCATATTTGTTTTTTAAAAAGGCTTCATATATCAAGAATTATAAAAAATGTGCACTTAAACATAAGTACCTGATTAAAAAAACAGAAAAAAAGGGAACACTTACTCTTTAATAGCACTGTAACTAATAAAAATGCAAACAATGCTCACCAAAGAATAAAAAAGTCACTTAGGAAAAACAATACTAAACCAGGCATGGTGGTGCACACCTGTAATCCCAGCACTTGGGAGACTGAGGCAAGAGGATCACCACGAGTTTGAGGCCAGCTTGGGCTCCATATTGGGTTCAAGGCCAGCCTGAACTGTATAGTGAGACCCTGGCTCAAAAAACAAACAACCCAATATTGCAGTGCTCTAACCCTATGAGACTGGGACTGGTGCACCCATGCGCCAGCCCCCTCCACCCCAGTTCTTTCTCTGAGGGGGTGAGATTATTGGGGGGTTAGAAGGAACACCTCTGAGTGAAACTCAGTTCTCAGTGGCACCAGCACAGGATAGAAGGAAGGAAGAGGACCTGCCCTGACATATGGGCAGGGCTGGGAAGTGTTTGGTGACTACTAAATGCACATCCAATGGCAAGGAACCAGCCTATAGCCTTTTTGGCCTAGTGGGGCTATTGACACTCAGATCTTGGGGCAAAGGAGATGCTGGGGTGAGCAGATGACAGTGGTCTAACTTGAAGGAGACAGCCAATCTTGTGGTTCTTCCTGGCTTCTGTCCAGGGACCCTGGCAGCTCAGCTCCACTCACAGAACTGAGAATAGGCAAATCCTTTGTGAGACAGCAACTGTGGCACCAACTGTGGCACTGGTGCAATGCAGTGTGGGGACCCTGGAGCTTACCAAGACCTTACGACAGGTCTTTGTAACAACTAACTTACTGGGGGGAGGGGATTTCTCTGCCAGAGTTTAAGAACAAATTGAAGAGCCAATTAGAACCTATTTTGCAGTAGCTGAGTCATCTCATTTCCTTGGAGATCGAGTGGGAAATGACGTTCCTGTCACAATTGTCTGTAGGAAATACATGGTGAGCAGTGGGTGGGCATAAACACTCTTTCATACTTAGCTTTCATTTTCAGTTACCACGAAGAGTACCACTGCTCAGAAGCCCCACCATTCTCCAAGAGGTCCAGAGAGACAGTCCTCCTTGCAAGGGCCATGGCTCCCTGAAGGAGGTGGAACGTGCCCTGTGTTGATAAGCAACCCTGCCCCCGTGCCTGCCCAGGAGGCTAGGTGAGGTGCCCTTTCCAGAGTTTTCCTCATTTAAGGAGAGAGGGAAATCATGTGCTGCTTTGAGTCCATCATGGCTTCCTAAGCTGCCAACTGGGGTGGGCAAAGCTTGTCACATGTGCTGAATCTCAGAAAGGCACCACATGTCTGACCTGGTCCTGGCTGGGGCGCCCAGGATGCAGCATTCAAGCTGAGCACAGAACCCACAACTCTTAACTGGATCTCAGAAAGGGAAAGGGCTGTGTAGAAACCCTGCATCCTCTGGGCACCTGGAATGTTCTCTAGGAAGCCCTGCTTCCCTGGAAGGGGCTCTAGAGTTAATTCCTTGTCCCTGCTACCTTAAAACCATGGATGGATCTAGCATGGGTGTTTCCCCATACTCCTCACTTAATAGAGAAATACAGCTCTAAAACTAGAGAAACTGCCGGAAAATTGACTGTCTGAAAGTTGTTTATCCCATAATCAAAGTTAGGGATAGTAATATTCTTGCAACTTCTGAAATCAGTGCAGCCAAGACTGGCTTTAAGTGACCATTTTTTCTGTTTAGGAAAGAGTCTGAAAGATAAAATACAATTATTTTAGGAAAAATGGTAATGGTTAAAGTATATTCAAGCCTGAGGACTATACACGTATTCTTTAGCAAGTAAAAAATATTACACCAAATCATACCTAAGTACGATTCCTAAGTTTAGACTCTTCTTCTAAAGATCATTATAACTTTGAGACATCAGTAACAGGTTTTTTCCTAGCCCTGGAATCTACTTAGTCTAACTGATCGATTCCACTTGGTTCTACTATGTGGCTTCCCAAGATACGAAAGAAATAGGTTAACATAGATTTTCACTGAGTAATTTTTCTCTTGCTATCAGCCAGCTTTTCTGTGGCTGATGTGCTGAGGGAGGGGAGATATGAAACTAACTTCTCCTCCTCCTAAGTATCACTGATGGAGTACTCAGACCCTCTTAGTTGGGGAGGAGGGAACAGAGGAAGAGTGATACTGAGTGTGGGGTTATCTGGCACAGAGTGTGGTGCTGAGTACTTAACCCAGCTCTAATTCAGAGCAAGGGCATATATGGGTCAAGTGACGACCCAGAAGGCTCTGCCTGCATGTTGGTGAACACAGCAGCTCTGTGTACTCTGTGGCCATATTTGCTTCTCTTGAAAGGGCTCTAAAGGGTTGTAACCAATGCCAAATGCATGCTGGGAAAGAAGTGTCAATTTCAGACGCGTATCCATTGGGAAAGCCTTCAGGCTGCTGAGGGGTTGGCTGGATCCTTGTGGTCAGATGTCCAAAGGGCTCACAATGGTGAAGCCAGAGTCCTTGCTGCTGTCATCATCAGGGCTGGAGCTGGGGTTGCTGGAGGAAGCTGAAACTGGACCCATCAGTGGGTCTGAGAATACCAGTGGGGGGCAGGCTGGGGTCTGGCTTTTCCCAGATGTGCTTCTGAGGGTGCGAAGAGGCTGAGCTTGGCCTGAGAAGGGTCCCCTGGCAGTGCCTCCTTCATCTTCCTTTGATACCAAGATGAAGTCATCTGAACTCCCTCTGTCTTTGTACCCTGTGGTTTCTGAAGAGGCCTGGGCAGTACAGAGAAAATAACAGGTGAGACCCAAACCTGCAAAGAACTGGTAGAGGGCTCTGTGCTCTGGGGAACACTCTGGAAAGTCTGGTTACCTTGCCCTGTGCTCCACCTTAGGAAGAGGTGGTGTTTGGTCCTGCCTCTGGAAGCCCAAGCATTTACAGGGGTACAGGATCAGCAGCACTGTGCTGAGCCCTCTGAACCTGAATGCTGGCTTCCCAGCAGAACACAGCCAGGCGCCTGCTCCGCACGCTACGGCCAGACTCAGGAGCCAGCCAACTGCTGGCAGGCAGCATGCTTTTCAGTCTCATGTGGAGCCTCTAGTACAGTTCCCCCATCCTCCAAGTGCTTTAATTTTCTGATCTATGAAACAGGGGTAAGGGTTGTATCTCCCTCTGAAAGTGTGGTCAGTGAAGTGAGGTACTAAACCTCACAAGACTGTCTCCCTAATGTGAGCTGCCTCATCTGGAGTGCTTTTACTACCTGCTTGAAGGCCAGCTTTCAGAAGGCCTAATGTATTTTCACCTCACATGAATCTCAGAGCTAGCCCATCTTGGAACGCACATGGGGTACTCTCCTGGGACATTGGTGCTAAGTATAGGTTCTATAAGTAAGAAAATGGCAATTAATTGCACAGTATTGAGAATTGCTTTACTCTATAATTCTTTTCTTTCTAAGCAATTATGAGAGGCTTTTTATTTTTTAAGTTTAAGGATGTTAATATCCATACACACAGGTAAAGGTTTGGGTTAGCTATAATTTGACCACGGCTGTCTGCTGCCAGTTGGCAGAAACACCTTCCCCTGTGTGGACTGATGGGTGCCCATGCAGCCGCCCCTACCTGCCTGCTGACAGCACAGGTGGAAACTGGAGCACATTCTTAGATCTAAAGTGCCCTCCATATCCCCTGGCTTCCTGATCAGCACAGCACAGGCCATCTGTGGGATGTGTGCAGCACCTTACTGGAATCCGGAGCCCTTCCGAGGGGAATCTGGCCTTGCTTCCTCACTGACAGGGCCCTGTCCAAATCTCATGTCTCCTTTGGTGATATGTGGCAAGTGGCTAAGTAATGGCTCAGGCACATTCTATATTTGACACTCAGCAACCATGCAAACAGTCAGCCAGAAAGCAGAAACAGAGTCTGCCTTAAGATCACAGCACGGCTAGAGGACCCTACCTTGAACTCTGAAGCTGCTGACATTTTATGAACACATTAGTTGCTATGAAAATGAAATAGGGGGTAGCTGATCTGGTGGGCAGGGAGCCAGCAAAAGCAACTTTGCTCCTCACTGGGAGACTGAGACCTGACATAGCCTGAGAGTCTTGTGCAACTGGAGGCAGCAGTGGGACCATGAGACACTTTCCCAAGAGGCCCACCCCACAATCATCGGTTAGTGACCGAACCAGAAACGCATCCTGCACATGGTCCAAGAAGTAGCAGCTGATGGGTGGGACTGTCATTTTATCTCAAAGTGCCTGGAGCTCCAACTCTAGTAAGAACAGCCTCAGGATCACTTTAGTGACAATTTAAGGATGTAGAATGAGGGAAGGGCTGTCCTCTCACAGTAGACAGTTGGCAGTTGAAGCGCAGACTGGGGGGAACTCAACTGACAAGTAGGTGTTGGGACCCAAACTCTAATCCAGTGAACACAAAAGCCAGTCTTAGCCCTAGCTACACAGGACTGGAAACATCCCCCTGTTCTGTGACTGGGGGCACAAGCAGGCAAGCAGCCTTGGTCTGCAGCAGGACAACAGCACCTCCCAAACATGGTCCAAAGGGACAAACAGGCAAGAGGCTTTGGCTGGTGATGGGACAAGGATATCCTGTGCTCCCCACTCCATGACCAGTGGTATAAGCAGACAAGCAGCCTAGGGTGGGAAAAGGGCACCACTGCCTGCCCTATGACCAGCAGGCCAACAGCCCTTGCTGGTTTTTGGCAAGGCGACTCCCCACCTATGACCAACTCTTACAAGGAGTCAGCAGTGTAGCCAAGATCAGCCTCACACTCAGCAGTAATCCTACTTCAGACTTGGTGGAATTTCTCAGTACAGATTCTGGCTCTAGGGAACTAACACTGAACTGGGGGTACTAAAAGAATTTAAAAAAATATTTCTTCCTATTTTAAATGGGGGGGGTTCCAGGTTTTGACTTTTATTGTTTGGTTTGTTTTTTCTGTCCTGCCTCTCTTTCTCTTCAATGCTATTTCTGTATTTGCTGTTATTTACAGGTAAATGAACACTGTCTCTAGTTTTCTTGTTTTTGCTTTATCCACTGTTTCTCTCCTGTGCTCTTCTCAGCTTCCCAAAATTTGGGTGATCATCCTTAGTCCTCCAGTCTTGATTCTACTATATTTCTCTTCAGTTATTGCTGTTTCTGACCCCTATCCATCTTAAATTCCCTTTCCCACAGGATAAAAAATCATCCAACAAAGGGGAACTCCAATGCATACAAATTCCTGATCTACATTGGATATGATATAATTATCTTGCTCCTATGGTTAGACATACCAAATTAACAGTTACTACAGATTATCAACTTTTAGGCTATGCTTGATGATATTGTTATTGCTAATTGTACTATTTAGTCAAGATGCCATACTTGTTATAATCAGTTGTATGATAACATTGTGAAAACTTGGGGTCACAATTATTGTAATAGCCCAGTATCCAAAGGACTGGGGGCTGAGACAAATAGATAGCAAGATCTCATTCCTAATAAAGTGGGAAGATAGGATGTTGGGACAAAGACCAATAGCCAGCTACACATAGAAGACATCTTTGAGGAATAGACATTTCCTGTAGAAGCTTAGATAACAGAGACAAAGCTACCTAACATAAGAAAAATACGAACACTACCACAGAAACCAAATTTTAAAAATGGAAAATGAGAAGATATAGAAGCAAAATGCAATCCCAGACTACTTGTGGGGAGCAGCTGAGCAATGGCTGAGCTGGAGGTCAACAAACGCCTTGAGGCTACAGCAAGGCCAGCCCTGAGAAGTGAAACTCCACAGGCAAGCCATGTAAACAGGTTATCAGCACTAGAGGAAGTTCAGTCTAGCAGTTTTTTGGCCTTGGTGTTCTTCCCTGTTAACGATAGCACAGATAGCTCTGAGAATGTTTTGCTTTTAGTGTTCTCAGTAAAACACTGAGACCTTGCACTTTTGGCTCTGTCACATCCCCCCATTTTACAGTATATAAATACAGAGGCAGACCATGCTGGGTTGTAGCTGCCTCTCCATCAGAGAGGTCAGGTTCCACCCAGTCCCAGCTTTCCTTTTAGTATGTGTCTACAGTTTTTTCTGAATGGTCTATTGACCCCTTTTAGGACCCAACTCCCTGAACAGGGTATAGCAACTTCAAACCCACCAAGGAAAAATCCAGGGGACAATAAGAAGAAATAAAAAATCATCCACTTGAATTCACTGGGATGACAATAGGAGAAATCAAAATATATACACATGAGGCTACAGAGAATATTAAAATAGAAATAGTTTCACATGTTAAAAAGGAGATGAAGACCACAATGAAGGACTTGCTGAGCAAATCTAGTGTAGATAGATGAAAAAAAATAGTAGAGGAGCATAGCAAATATTGGAAACCATGAATGCCCAACATAGGAAAGAAATGGAAAGCATAAAACAGATTCTGACAGATAGCCAGGAAATTAAAAATTCCATTCAAGATTTGCAAAACTGTATGAAACAAAGTAAAGATAGAATGTCAGATTTAGAAGACAAGATTGTGATTAGTGATCACACACACACAAAAGTCTCTTAAAAATTGCAAAGGACCATGAAAAAACCAACAACTGCAAGATGATGCAAAGAACAGTAACATAAGACTGACTGGAGTCAATGGAAAAATGTAGGAGTCAGAACAAACTGATAAGAACAGATACTACACTTGATCTTAGCCAAAAGGCCGAGAAGTGATAGGAGTCAGAACAAACAACATAAAAAAGTCTGTTTAGAGAAGTAATAGAAGAAAATTTCTCAAGCATGGAAAAAAATTTGACATACTGATAAATGAGGCATACAGAACTCTAATTAGTCATGACCAAAATAATTCTAAATCAAGGCATGTAATAATATCTCAGAAATTCAGCCCAAGAACAGAATATTGAAAACTGTGAGAAAAATGAAATCATCAATAAAGGAAAAGCAATCAGAGTCATAGACTTTTTAACAAACCCTTAAGTGCAGGAAAACTTGGAATGACTTTTTTTTTAAAATCTTTTTGAGACCAAACATGGTCACTATGCAGCTCAGGCTGGCCTTGAGCTCACTTTGTAGCCCAGGCTGGTCTCTTAATTTGCAAAGATCCTCCTGCCTTAAACTCCCAAGTGCTGGGATTACAGGCATGTGCCACCATTCTGGCATTGGAATGAAGTATTCTAAGCCTTGACAGAAAACAACTTCCAACCCAGATTGATGTATGTTGCAAAATTGTCTTTCAGAATTAATGGAAAAATAGAATACTTCCATGACAAAGAACACCTGAGGAAATGACAACCAAATGAATGCTACAAAGAGTACTGAAAGATATTCCAGAAAAAGAAAACAAATCCCACAATTCCAAGAGTACCAACAGAAAGAAGTCACCAGGTGGGGGAAGTAATTACACAGAAAAGAAAGACAGGGAACCATCAACAGGAAAATTACATGACAAATACAAGCCAATATATATTAGTTATAATCATCAGTGCAAATGGTATTAATTCACCAATAAAAAAAATAGACTCGCAAAATGGATCAAGAAACAATTAACTCAAAAGAAATTCAAAACTCAAATTAACTCAAAAGAATAGATAAAGTCAAAGAATGGAAAACAATACTCCATGAGACAAGAACCTGGAAAAAAAGCAAGGGTAGCCATTTTATTCGCAGACAAGGTGAACTTTAAGCCAAAACTGATCAAACGAGAAAAAGCCACATGTACTTCTGGGGAAACTTCTAGAAGAAGAAATAACAATCATAAATATACATGTATGAAATACAGGGTGCATATATACCACCTAAAATAAATATTAATGGACATGAAAAATCAAATAAGCACTAACACAACTGTAATGGGGAACCTTAATACCTCATTGTCAGAAATAGATCAATTAGAAAAAATCAAAGAAATATCAGAACTGAAGCAAATCTGTGAAAAAATGGACTTTGTACGTGTTTATAGAGTATTCCACTCCATAATATCAGAATGCACATTCTTCTCAGCAGTGCATGGGATATTACCCAAGATCACATACTAACCTATAGAACATGGCTAAGTAAATGGAAAGAAATTGAGATTATCCCATGTATATTATCAGACCATAGTGCAATGAAATTAGAAATCAATGGCAAAAGAACAAAATCTCCATAAAAACATGGAAATTAAATAACATGCTCCCAAACGACCAATGGGTAACAAATGAAATTAAAGAAGAAATTAAACTTCTTCAATTAAATGATAATACTGATATAACACACTGGAACGTATAGGATGCAATGGAAGCAGACATAAGAAGAAAAATTAATAGTGGTGAATTCTAGCATCAGGAAAACAGAAGGAGCTCAAATAACCTAATGTTGAACCTTAAATTTCTAGAAAAAGAAAAAAATCAATTCAAAGCCCATGCAAGGGAAGAAATTATAAAAATCAGAACAGAAATTAAGGCAATTGAAACTAAGAAAACAATACTAAAAAAATAGAATCAGAGTTGGGTCTTTGAAAGAGTAAATAAAATTGACAAACTCTTAGCCAGCCTTATCCAAGAAAGGGAAGAAAAGACTCAAATTCATGCAATTAGGAATGGAAAGGGTGAAATCACAATAGTTCCTGTGGAAATCCAGATCATTACTACTTTCACTTTGAGAATGTTTAATAAGATAGAAAACACAGAAGAAATTGGCAGATTCCTAGATACATATAAATTACCAAAGTTGAATTGGGAAGATATAAAAATTCTAAATAACCCAATTTCAGTCAGTGAAATTGAAAATGCAATGAAAAACTTACCAGCAAAGAAAAGCCCAACTTCTGATGTATTTACTGCTGAATTCCAGAAGAAATTTAGAGAAGATTAATAGCATTACTCATCAAACTCTTTAATGAAATAGCAAGGCAAACAATTCAAAGTCACTCCTGGAAGCAACTATTACCCTGACACCAAAACCAAAGAAGGACCCAACCAAAGAAGAAAACTATAGACCAATCTCTTAATGAACACAGATGCATAAATTCTCAACAAAATATTGGCAAACAGAATGCAGTAAACCATCAAGATTATACATCATGACCAGTTAGGATTAATTCCAGGGATGGTTTAACATTTACAAATCAATAAATATAATACACTTAATTAACCAAGGACAAAAACCATATGATCATCTCCATAGATGCAGAAAAAGTATTAAAAAAGTCCAACACCTTCTTATGATAAAACCCTATAGAAAGTTGGATAAAAGCCATCTGATAAAATCCATCTATGTTAAACAACCTGCATCATACTAAACAGCAAAAACTGAAAGCTTTCTAAAATAAAGAACAACAGGGATGTCCACTATCACTACTCCTAGTCAATACAGATCTAGAGGGGCTGGGGATTTAGCTCAGAGGCTCAAGTACTTGCCTGGTAAGTGCAAGGTCGTGAGTTTGATCGCCAGCACCGGGGGGGGGGGGAATATATATATATATATATATATATATATATATATATTTCTAGAAACATTAGCTACAGCAATCAGACAAGAGAAAGAAATAAAATGAATAAAGATAGGAAAGAAAGAAGTTACCTTTATTTGCTGATGACATGATACTCTACATGAAGACACCAAAACCTTCTCCAAAAGACTTCTAGATTTAATAACCAGATTCAGTTGCATAGTTGAATACAAAGTCAACACTCAAGTCACTAGCATTCTTGTACACAAATAACAAACTGACTGAGAGATAAATTTTGGAAACCATACCTTTCATAATAGTACTGAAAAAAAGTGAAGTACTTTGGAATCAATCCAACAAAGAACGTAAAAGACTTCTACATTGAAACTATAGTACTCTGAAAGAAGTGATAGAACAAGATATTAGAAAATGGAAAGATGTCCCTTGCTCCAGGGCAGGAAGAACCAACATAGTAAAAATGGCCATGCTTGCAAAATTGTTACACAGACTCAATGCAATTCCAATCAAAATACTGTTAGTGTAACTCACAAAACTAGAGAAAATATTCCTAAAATTCATTTGGAAACAGAAGAGTTCTAAAACAACAGAAACAATTCTGGGCAACAAAGGTAAAGCAGGGAGCATCAGAATCTCTGATTTGAAATTATACTACAAAGGTACTGTGAAAAAAAAATAGCACAGTACTGGCAAAATCAAACCAACACAACCTTACCTGAAGATCAATGGAACAGATTAGAAGAGGCAGAAACAACTAACACATTCAGCCATCTTATCTTTGACAAAAGGGTTAAACATATTCACTAGAAGATAGCCTCTTTAATAAATAGTGTGGGAAAACTGGCTTTCCACATGCCAAAGACTAAAACTAGACCGATGTCTATTACTATGCATTAAACCAAAATCAAAGTGGATCAAAGATCTAAATACTAAAACAGAAACACTAAATCTTCTGCAAGAGAGAATTGGTACAATTTCTGAAGATGTAGGTATAGGCAAAGACTTCATGAATAAAGCCCAGACTGCATAGGAAACATCACAAAGAATCAACAACTGGGATCTCATCTTATCAAAAACCTTTTGCATTACAAAAGAAATCATCAACAGTGAAAAGACCACTCACAGAGTGGGGAAAAAATTTAGCCAGTTGATCCTCAAAGTCCTAATATCTAAAACATATAAAGGAATGAAAAAAATCAGATCCCTTAAGTTCAAAGACCCAAAAATGGTTATCTGAAATGAATACACACTTCTCAGATGAAGAAGTACATGTGATAAATAAATATATGAAACAATGTTCAACGTTACTGGTCATTTGAGAGATGCAAATTAAAATAAAACAGATTCCATCTCACTCCAGAAAGAATGGCTACTATCAAAAAAACTCAAGTAATAACAAATGCTGGCAGGGCTATGGGGAAGAGGGAACCATTCTCCACTATTGGTGGGACAGTAAACTTGTGATACCACTGTAGAAGTCAGGGTAGAAAGTTCTCAAAAAACTAGGACAAGAGGTTCCATTTGACTTGGCTATTCCCTTTCTTGGTATTTTTCTGAAGAATTAAAAGCATCATACCACAGTGATATATGCACATCCATGTTTAGAATATCACAGACTGTAATAGTTAAATCTTAGAAACAACCCAAATGCTCATCAATTCAGGAATGATAAAGATGAGGTTTTTCTATATAATGAAATATTACTTTGCCATAAAGAAGGAGAAATTTGAGACACTTATAGCTAAATGAGTGTAAAGAAGAACCACAATGTATAATAGATACTGTGAAATAGAAAGAAATTGTTTAAAAGAAAAGGGAAATTGGGGTGGGGGATGGAAGGGAAAGGAGAATGAGAAAAAATCGGTAAAATGGAAACAAAGCTTTGAAAATAAGGAGGGGAGAGAGTTGAAGAAAGGGCAGAGGAATGGGAAAAAAGAGGAACTAAGATAGATTGTGTACAGGTACAAATTCTCTATGATGAATGTCATCACTATGTATATCTAAACAATGTAACAGCACAAGACTGTCTAAGAGAGGAATGACAGAAAATGGTACTGACTTAGGGATGTTGGATAAAATGGGTTATCTCTTTTCTGAATTGGAGGGAAACAAATCAAACCTCAATCCCATTAGTGGCCCTGTAAGGAGCACGGGGACAGCTATGCCACATTAGGGAGTGGGGTTCCCCCTCCACACAAGGAAGGTCCTGGGCAATCACTCCAGGACCCAGGTTTGATTTGCTGCTCTCAAAGTGTGCACTGCTGTTAGGCACTGTAGACTGATTGCTTTGATTTCCCCTAACAGGGCTCTGGGCAGCACTTATATCAGTACCACTGATCTCAGGCGGAGAATGAAAGAGCACGGTTAGTGATTCTCACTTTCATAGTGGTGCCTCTACTATAAAGATGTTCCGGTGGCTTACAGGGAGACATCGGCATGACTTGGGAGAGGAGAAATACTTCCCACAGCCCATAACCAGAAGCAGGGATGATTCTTCCCATTACTCTGATTATTTGGCATACACCCTCCTGCCTCGCAGATAAGAGCCACAGACTGGCTTAGTTAAAAGTGCTGACAGAGACTTTTGCTTTTATTTTCTTATTTTTAAACCTACATTTCCTCCTTCTTAATGTTACAGATCAAGAAAGGAAGCCCACACAGAGAACCTGGTAGCTTGCCCAACACCACCAATTAAAGGGCTCTAGTCTTCTCAATTCTATTTAGACTTCTTTCAAGATGCAAAGACAAATTCTTTATAAATTTCTATAGCAGCCTTAACCTACTTGGTACCATTTATATAATTTACGCAAATTTTGTAAATTGAACACAGGAATTGAGTAATTAGAATGGCTATAATATTGCATATAAAGATATATAAAAGAAACCTTGGAACTGAAATATGAGTAAAGCATGTGATGGGTAGAGTTGACTGATGAATCCAAGGTCTGACAAAGTCCTGCCTTCTACTGTGGGTGTGAATTCATTCAAAACATCCTGAAGAATTTTTTTTTTCTTCACAGAATACAATTTCACATGTCTGCTGTTTTCAGAGCTTAAGATTTGTAAACCAAACAGAACAACAATAGTCACATCAACACCAAAATAGCAGGGAGAAGGCACAGTTTCTGATGGGGAGGGGCACTGGCAGGAGGACTATGACTCTGTTCCTACAGTAGAGCAAGACAGTCCTAAGTTAGGGATGAGCTATGTCACAGCCCAACACAGACCTAATAAAGTGGATGCATCTTCTGAAGGCATCTCAAGAATCTGTCTACCACTGTTCCTCCCAGTCCTGCCACCTGTAATTAGAAGCTCATGTGAGCAGAGACTGTATCCTACACCCTGAACACTTAGTACCTGGCAGAGGAGGTACTCAGGACACATTTGGAAGCTTTCAAGATTTCCACTTGGCATTCTTGAGATGGTATGGTCCCGGACAAAACTCATCTACAGCCAGTATCTCCTACCTCTTCCCCAATATGCTTTGAGAAGGAAAAGTCAGGTGACTCCAAGGCTTGGAATGCAGGGATCTTCAGGAAGAAGGTTGGTCAGGGCTTCCTGCCAGCCAGGGTCCTTATCAGTCCAGTCTAGACACTTGGGCTTTGTAGTAGAAAGCTCCATGTACTTAAATTTGTCTTTGTAATTTGTATCTGACATTTTTCTTGTCTTCCCTCCTCTGAAGGAGAAAAAGAGCACTGCTTCTTTCCTTGTACCTTCCTTGGTAAAAAGTTCATGAGCACTTTTTTTGTTTTTTTTTTTTAATAATCTGCTAAATATTACACAGAACGGGTTACACCAGAGAACAGAAGCCTTTCTGTGATCTTCAGCCCCAGAAGGAGCTAAACATCAGAAATACATGCAGACATGACTGCTGTGTCTGAATTAGCCCCATAAGAATAAGGGCATGGAACATTTCATCTCATATGTATCCCAGAACTAGTCCATCTTGGGTATGCATGTGGGGGTCTCCTGGAGCAGCAAGTAGAACTGGTAGGTTTGTTAGCTGCTAGGCAGCAACTGTTAGGGTGAAGCCCTTGTGCTTGGGCTGGGGGGAGAATCTGCTGCCTCCCATGATGATTGCTAACATCTTTCAATTTGGTTCAGATAACGCCTCCAGAGAAGATCATAAGGAAACAGTCAAACCATCCCATGTCATTCGGCCTCCTTTCTAGGTGACTAAGAGTAAACTTTGCTCATTATAATCTTATATAATGTTGAATTCTCTGCCCCAAAGGTCTTCTTGCCTGCCACCTTAAATGTGCAATGTAGGAAATATGACCTTAACTGTGCTCACTTCTACATGTGCTAAGTCTCTCTAGTATGGATGTGTCAGTCTGTCCAATAAAACTCCCATGTTTTCTCTGTTCAGAGAGACATTGCTCTGGGAGCCAACCCCAATTCTCTCCTTATTTGATGCAATAAGCTTGCTGCCCTTTCTCTATCTTGTGCTTACTGGCTTTGCACTTACACAGGGATGAATCTACTATGTTCAGTTACATGCTGGTGACCAAATGGGATTGCAGCAGCACTCCCAGGGTATCTCTCCTGTGTTGCTGAGGGCAGGTCCTGGACTGATACACAAAGGTTCTCTCTTGGCACTTGACTTGCTGGCTCTGCACTGCTGTCATCTGGACAAACTTAGCAGCCACTTCAGATCAGTAAGTAGTACCAGACTAACTGAAGTTGGCTGAGTCCTGGTAGGGAAGTACACACAATGGTCAGATAGATCTTTGTGAAATTGTGGAACATCTTTATTGGGCTGAAGTGGAGGCTTTTCAGGGATACCTGGATGCCAAAATTCTCAGTACAGAAAATTTTATAGATCCACATCAAGGTAAACAAACAAACAACAAATTCTGAAGGTCCAGAGGGAAATATGGCCTTCTGACATTCTGGAACACCTCATAACCCAGTCACATGATTTTAGAGTTTCAATGTGCTGAAATGTTTTTATACTGGATCAAATATGAATATTACACACAGGTAAAGTTGTGGGATTTGCACTCTTGCATTCTGTCTAATGATTTTTGATGGCCTTTAAGTGGCTAGTGAATTTGTCAGCTTTTCATTGCTGGGACAAACTATCTGACATAAATTGAGAGAAACAGTTGGTTCACAATTTCAAGGTTTCAGTTCCTGACTTGCTGGCACTAAGGAAGAAATGGCAGATCATGAAAGCTGGTTAGCTCATGGCTTCTAGGGAGCTAAGCAAGCAGAAAGAGTTAGAGAGAGAGGAATTGGCTAGGGATAGTATGTGTCCTTCAGAGATATATGCCTAGTGACCTACTTCAACTGGGCCCTATCTCCTAATAGCTCATTCTCCTGTGAACCCATCAATGGAAGCTAACTCAATGGAGATGAACACTTTCAATACTTGCATCATTGGGAGACACTTCATATTTAAATTATAACAGCTAGTATAGGCAAAAAGGCATCCATACTATAGGAGAGACTACTAAGCTATCTCTACCATTGGCAGATGTTTGGTTATTTGCCAACAAATAAGAAACAAATTGTCTTTTTCTTTGCAATATATTATGGCAAACATGATCTAGGAGACCAGAAGAAATGGCCTGAGGATGGGTCCCTAAAATACAATTCTATTCTGCAACCAGATTTATTCTGTAAGGGAGAGGAAAATGGGATGAAATTCCCTACACAATGTTTTATGGGAAGTATCAGAATGAGGGACTCCAAAAGAAATACAAGTTAACATGAATGAAGGTTAAATCTTTGACCAGAAGAGAAATTTATCAGTTTTTGAATCTTCTGAAGGATGACTACCTTGCTTTTACCTTTTCCCCAGGTCTGGGGAAAGAAGTGTCTCTCTCACTGCCACTCAAGGTCTTGCTAAGCAGATAGATAAGCCCGTTTTTGTGCCCTTCTAAGCCTAATCCTCTTTGGAGACTTTTCCCAGGGCCTCTGCACCTAGACTTCCACTCAAATATCTCCCTCTTTCTGAAGGCACTACTAGACATGGCACCGATTTCAAACTAGTAAATATACTTTTACCCCCTCAATAGTTCCAGATGGAGAGGAAAATCTTATTTATGCACATATGCATTTTATCACATCTGACTTATACAACTCAAAGGCATCAAGGCCAAGGTCTGAGGGCTGATCCAGCAAGATCTATCACTATTATAAGGTGATCTTTAGAACTTATAACCTAAATGAGCAGATATTCAACTGAATAGACATAGTTGCCTGTGTTAGTACAGACTAGAAAGGAAGGTAATAAGCAGTATGCTAATCAACCTGGCAACTAGATTGCAGAATTACAGAGATATGCTCCTTAGAGGGACGCAAGAAGTTAGCAAACTCCCAGTAATTAAGAGTAAACAGAGAAATTCAGTGGAGGCCAGATGAAAGTCCGTCAGCCTTATGTAGATGGTTGCGAGAATGTCTTCAGATACATATCCCTCAGAATAGTAAGGGGAACAATTGCCAGACAGACCCTAGAGACCTACCCCATACCTCAGAACACTCCAAATATCTACAGAAAACTCCAAAGGTTAGTTGTGGGTCCAGATACTGACCCTTCGGAGCTGGTGGACATTGCCTTCAAGATTTTCAGAGAAGAGACAGAAGGTAAAATGAGGAAGCAGGCAGTCCTGTTGGCAACGGCCCTCCAGTCTACTGCAGGTAACCAAGGAAAATGAACAAAGCCACATCAGCTAAATGTCCCAAGTCCCCACATGGGACCTAATGGCCACCAGCAAAGTGGCAGAATACATTTTACAAGCAAAAGGGACGTTAGAAGGGGAAATGTCCAAATCATCCCCAGAGAGGGAGGATACATGATTACTTCTATTAACTTCTGCTTATAGAAAATGAAGATTGATGAGTCCAAAGGGTTTCCTTTTGTGGAGCTACATACTTTATTGACTACTAAAAAGGGTACTCTGCTCAGGAGAGAATGTAAAATAAAAGAAACATCAAGAAGGGGAGTAATCAAATGGTTTCTTCAGCCTCTAGCCAGCGAAGTGGGTTCAAGGGTTTTAAAACACTCATTTCTGTATATTTCTTTGCACCTCACTGCACTTTTAGAAAGAGATCCGTTAGCCAAAGGAGGTGCAACCATTAATCTTTAGCAAGACAGGATGAATGTCTTTTAAGATATATGAAGCTAAGCTCATAGTACTGCTCTATGAAACACTAATAGCACCCAAACTTGTCCCTGAAAATATTCTGAGTCAGGTCAAACCTGGGGTCTGGGTGAAAGAACATGTGGGATGAACTATCAGTATCTAACCTAGACAGGTTCTCAAAACAAGTAAGCAGCTGGCATTGAGCGAAACAGTGAACCCTGACACTTGAAGCCATGGTTGAAATCAAGCATGTGCTTGACTAGCCACTCAATTATGGCTTTAACAAGACCCTTTAGGTCTCCCTGTAATACTCCCATACTCCTGGTTAACAAACCAGGGACAAGTGAATACAAGTGTGTGCAGGACCTGTATGCAATAATGTGCAAGACATTTATCCTGTAGTTCCTAGTCCCTACACTATATTAACTACATTACATTTATTTCCTGGGGGCAGTAAGTGCTGCATGCTTTAGAATTTAAAGGATGCTTTCTTTTGCATCTTGCAAGACTTTGGGTCCCATGAATTGTTTGCGTTTGGTTGGAAGGATCCAAAGACATTGAAAACACTATTGTTGGACTGTGCTTATGTAAAAACTCGCCAACCACTGCTAAAGAAATTGGAGGGACTTGAAGGAACTAAGTGTGGAAAGTGGGTCTGTGCCACAGTATGTGAATGATATTCTAATTGCCAGCCCAACTAAGGAAGCTTCAGATAGAAGCACAGTGAAGTTTTAAAATTTCTTGGTTGAAAAGGGATATGAGCTCTTTAAGGAGAAGTATAGGTTTCCAAAGAAACAGTAAAATATCTAGATTTTATAATTTAGTTCAAGGGCCTGGGGACTTAGCTTAGTACACAGTGCCTCCTGGCAAGTGTGAAGTCCTGAGTTCAATTTCCAGCACCCTCCTAAAAACAAACAAACAAAAAACCCCAAAAAACAAATCCAAATAATTTAGCTCAAGAACAATGTAGCCTTCCCCAAGAAACTAAACTGGCCATTTGCCACTCAGGCCCTCCAAAGACTCAGAGTCAGCTATGAGAACTCCTAGGCATAGTGGACTTTTACCCTGTTTGAAATTTCAATTTTGAGTTAATCATAAAGCCCCTCTTTGACAAGCTTGAGGCAAAAGAGCCCAATTTCTCAGAATGGAATGAACAGTGTAATCAAGCCCTTAACAAACTTAAAGAGCTGCTGTGGAATGCCCCCACTCTAAGCATTGCAGTTGATGTATTAACTCAGATGCTGGGTTCCCTAAGAAGTGGTAGTGGCCTATTTCTCTAAACAATTAGATACTGTTGTCTCAGGGATAGCCACCATGCTCAAAGGGCAGTGCCACAACCTTTCTATCAGTAAAAAAGGCAACAAAACTATAGCATAGGGTAGATGCTAACAGCCTGGACTCACACCAAGTCTCTAGTGTTTTGAAGACCAAAGGCCATCACTAACTCACAAATGGCAGGATGCTACAGTATCAGGCTCTGTGGCTAGATTCTCCCCATATGACTCTAAAATTTTGCCAAATACTTAACCTAACCACTCTGCTGCCTAGATCACAAGAATCTTTAGTACATGATTGCTTGGAACTAAAACACTAGGAATAATGAACAGAAAGGACCTTCAGATGATCCCCTGCCAAATGCTGAAGAAATACAGTTTGTGGACAGGAATAGTTCTATAATTAATTGTCAGTGTTTGGCTGGATATGCAGTGATCTCTCTCTATGAGACTACTGAGGCAACCTTCCCTACCAGCAAAACTCTGGCTCGAAAAGTTGAAATAATAGCCTTGACTTGGGCATTGAAATCAAGATAAGGGAGAACATTAATTGAATAGACAATTCCAGAAATGCTTTCAATGGCCCATGCTCACAGACAAACTGCAGTTTTCCTCAATGCCAACAACCAAGAAATTAAATAAGGAAAAGTCCTCAGACTACTCCAGGCAGTAAATGACCCTAAGAAAGTAGCTGTTACATACTTCATAGGGCATCAGATGGGATATTCAGAAATAACAAAAGGAAATCATGCTGCTGACATCATAGCTAAATGTGTGGACTTGTCTTGAGAAATTTTCCAGTTGCCTTGGATTCCCTCCTTTGTCTCCATGAAAATTCCTTCTACTCAGAAGAAGTGGAGGAAGCAAAAAGGGGCAGCTTCTGAATGTCTCCTGTCATTAGCAGCAGATGACAGACAAGCATGAAAAGGTCTGTTTGTTGAGAAGGGTGGCATAGGTAATTAAAGATACCTGTAATTTAACTCATTATGGAAAAAGAGACTATACAACTGGTTTCCTGGAATAATAAGATTCTCGGCTTAAAGAAGATCATCACTAAACAGAGCAATGTGTATTTTTGCCAATAAGATCACATTCAAATGAGACTGCTTTACTCTATGGGCGGGGGCAAGTTATGCGCATGTTCCCTGTAGCAGGTCCACAAGTGGATTTTACATTTGTGCCAGTGGTTCCAGGACAATTTAAATATCTCTTCTTGTGCATACTTTTACTGAGTGACAGAGGGTATCCCCTGCAGGACAGAAAAAGTGGAAATTATAAGAAGACATCTGAAGAAAATATCTGAGGTTTGGACTTAGTCTATCTAAAGTGACAATGGACCCACTTTTGACTCAAAAACAGCAGCTGAAGTTCCCCAGATGCTTCAGATACAATGGAATTACATACATGTTGGAGACTTCAGTCATCTGGCAAGACTGAAAAGGCCAATCACACACTCAGTATTACCTTGGCAAACTGTGCCAAGAAGTTCAAGAAAACCAGCTGAAGTTTTTATCAGCAGCTTTGACTCAAATCACAAAGGGAAGCTCACTTTCAGATGTCACATGCAAGATCCTTTCTAGGGGGAGCTAGCTCTGATGTGGACCCTGACAGAGAGACTTAAGTGGCAATGAAACACATAATCAACCTAGGGCTGGAGATGTCTACCTTTGACAAATATGTAAACCTCAACTTTCCTTCTATAGAGATGAAACTTTACCCCTGTGAACCAGAGGTACTGGATATTTAAAACCTAGAAGTCAGGATCCTCTTAAGCTTAAAAACCAATTGGACAAGGTGTTAATTTCACTGCTTACTCTATTATTAAACTGCAATGTATAACTCCTTGGATTAATTACACCTGACTAAAAAGGGTCCAGGAGCCAGCAGACTTCTGTGAGCGAGGGGATGTCTTCTATGGACACCAGGATCAGGATTCTCACTGAACTGCTAAGTACAGTGTGTGTCACGGGTTAGACCCAAAATGTTCTCCAAACCCTTATTATGTTGTAGGCTTGGTCTCAAGTGTAGCAGTGTCAAAGAAGGAGTCTTTGGGAAGTGAACCGGGATGTGATGGAAATGTTAGGAGATAGGCCTAATGTAGGTTACTGAAGGCATGTCCTTGAAAGATGTACTTTGTCTCAGGCCCCCACCTCCTTCCAGCCACCATGAGATAAGCAGCTTTGCTCCATCCACTATGTACTCCCTGCTGCCTTACCACAGGCCCAGAAATAATGGAGCCAAGTAACTATGAACTGAAACCTCTGAAAATGTGAACCAAAATAAATCTTTCCTCCTTCAACTCGATTTTCCTAGGTATTTAGTCAGTGATGGAAACATGACCAATGAAAAAAGCTAAGCAATGAGTGACCTTTTTGTCCTATTCTCCTGGTTGGTCTGTTTGCCTGACTAACTGTATTTCAGAAGACAATGTCCTAAATTTAAATAGTGAAGACTACATGATTTTATCCATATTACTACTGCCATAATTATCTATTCTTAGCTACATTTTGCCATTCTCTTAGGAACTAACTAGTATGATTTCTGTTTACATTATTGCTTTTCCCACTTGTGTATTTGTATGGAAAGATAACTCTATAATTAAGATCTTTAGAACCCTGGATAAGGCAGGAAATTTGACTGCTGGATATGTCACCTATAACCTATCTGGTTTCAAAACCTATCTTCTATTTGACCTGTAACTATTTCATGGTTCCTAATTCACTAGGTGATACGATAAAAAAATCTCCGCAGTAACATACTGAATAAAGAGTAAGGGTAATCCCTCAAAATACCATGTATCCCGCCCCTTGATTTTTCTTAACCCTTTCACAGAAAAGCTAGAGTTTTGCTATATATCAAGTTATGAATTGGCATGAGGCTAATCAACAAACCATTTAAAATTTCACTTTCCAATAACAGTTTAGCTAAACTCTACTTAAGGGAAAGCCAACATTAGGAGGCTCCTGAAACCTTCTCTTTTATTTTTGTCTATGAACCTTTCCCTTTGTTTGGTCTATAGAAGATTTAATAGTTGGGACAAGAAGTCCACACTTCTTATGTGTTATAAATAGAGTCTGTTTGATTATACTGGACTCTTTTGATCTTGTTTCCCAAACCTCAGGGGTTTGAATTACTTTGGGAGTTTTCCCCTAAAACTGAAAGCTTATCTTAGAATACGTGTTTGTTTGCAAGGATTTTGAAAGAGCCTCATGGGCATAAACATGTCTGATACTTGACGAATTGGGAACACTTGTCTGTTGGGCTACCTGGACATACCTGTTTCTGGACACCAGTTCCAAGAAACTGGGCATTGGGTCATTGTTCTAAAATTATTCTCAATAACTAAGAGATAGCCTTCTAACTGTATGCCTGAATATACGAAGATGGATTTTGGCATATATTTGGTAGAATTTTCTTGCCCTGGTGGGAGGCAGGAGCCCATAGACATGATCAGAAATATGTCTACAACCCTTAAAACTATAGCTAATGAACAAGTAGAATCCTTAGTTAAGGTAACACTTGATAACCAAACTGCCTTATACTATATCCTGGCTGATCAAGGAAGGGTTTGTGCTATAATAAATATGGTACTTCCTGTTGTGTTTACATTAACACCTCTGCCAAAGCAGAAATTTACCTTGAGAAGATTCAGAAACAGGTGTTCTGGCCTCCACAGATATCCCCAGAAGCACCAGGATAAATGACTAGAGCTCTGTACCATTTTCCTGTATACCACACAGAATTAAGCAAGTGTTTTCTGGGCTACTCAAATTCAAAATGTCCATTTTACTGATGTTACTGGTGATTTATGTCATAATTAAAGTGCTTTAATATGCTGCAGTAAAATGATGGCAAATGATGTTCAAACTATGGTTTTAGAGACTACCCTAGGTGGTCCTAAAACCTACCATGTTTTGCCATCACAAGGGTTTTACTTCTCTAACTCTCTAAGGAAGGATACAATAAAGTCGTCATTCAGCAAGAAGCAGTTATACAAAAATGACCCCCATCTCTCAATCTCTGAGCAATGAGGACTAAAATGTCTCAGGGAGAATCTTGTTAGCTAGTGAGCAGGAAAAGTACATGTGCTTGTCGGGGAGAAGCTCCTGCCTCCCATGATAACTGCTAACATCCCTTTATGAATTGTTTGTTTCAGAAAAGGCCTTCCAGAGAAGACCATGAAGAACTTGTTTAAGCCAGACCAAGCCACCCAACTCCCGTTCTAGGTGACCTAGACTAAGCTTTGCTCACTATAATCTTGTTATAATGATAAATTCTCTGCCCTACAAACGTTCTCATATGCCATTTTAGAAAATTCAATGTATGAAGAAGCAAGATTTCTAACTGCTTTTCCACTTCTACATGTGACAAGTCTTTCCAGTATGAATATACATAAGTCTCCCAATAAAATTCCCTTCTTTTGGAGAGACACCGGTTTTGAACGTCATATCCATTGCAGTTAATCTCTTTATTTGCTCCATGTAATAGACTTTTCTTCATTATCTTCTGGTCAGGCTTACTGATTTACAGGAGTTGGGAAGGGGTCAGCTATTCAGTTTCAGGCTCATATACATATGAAAAACAGGAAGTTGGCCTGGGCATGGTGGTGCACACCCGAAATCCTAGCACTCCAGAATCTACAGCAGTAGGATCACTGTGAATTCCGAGGCTAACTTGGGTTACATAGTGAGCTTAAGGCCAGCATGAACTCCATCATGAGACACTGTCTAAAAAAACAAAAAACAAAAATCACATCCAGGAAATAAAAAAATTTTAAATTTGGCAAATTTATCAATGTTTTTCAAAAGTTCTTTTTCTGTAGTGTTTTTACATATTTAACTAAAAAAAAATCATGTTAAACCTTTAAAAGGCCCAATTAAAAATATCTAATGAGTGGGCCTATGCTCAACAATATTTGAATAAATAAGTGATTATTAAAAAGAAAACATCCAAGGGGGCTGGGGATTTAGCTCAGCAGCATAAGCGCCTGCCTTGCAAGCATGTGGTTATGAGTTTGATCCCTGGTACCGATTAAAAAAAAAAATCTGTGCAGGCAAAGAGAATTTGGAAAAAGTAATCAAATTAAAACTTGCAATGTCTATGTTGTATCTGTGTGGCTAAAAATGCAGATCCATAACTTCATGACAATTTTAAACAGCTTTATAAAGAGGTTAAACAAAGTTCTGCCTTCTTTAGGAATATCCTTGTCTTCTTCAGGAATATCCTTAAAACTTAAAAACTAAAGTTCATTTCTTTAGATGAAACATTACAAGTTTATTTTTAAGAATTACGAATTTAAAATATGGGTAGAAAACAAATACTATTTTGGTCTTGTCACATACTGCCAGTGATGCACATGCTGGAGCTGATGCTTACTGGATCGGGCAAAAGATCTAAACACAGACTCCCTGGCAAGCAGGGTATTCTTGGCCTCATGAGCTTGCATGCTTCTGGCGTTAGTTTTCTCAATGCTAGAATAAGCTGCCTTAATCACACAAGGAAACTCTAAGATCCTGATTTTATTATAATATAAGTTATATATAATTTGGATACCTGAGAGCAAAAGTCAGCAACAGTCCTCAACCACAGAATGATGTATGCATTTTTAAATGTTGTTAGGGTTTAGATCTAAAATGTCCCCCAAAGTCTCCTGTATTTGCAAGATGACGGGATCACTGGGGTACTATACTCACCAGGTCCACGGATGAGTTCATAGGTGAACTAACTGCTGTTAGAAGTTGAGTCCTGATCAGATGTGGATCACTGGGGGCATAACCTGGAAGGGTGTATTCTTTTTCCTAGATGGCTCCTTCCCTTTCTGTTTCCTGGCTGCCACTGGATAAGCAGCTGTTTTCAGCCAGGCCCTTTCATCATGCTCTTTCTGCCTTACAGCCAGCTGAATCTGGACTGAACCCACAGGAAACTGTGAGCCAAATAAATCTCTCCTTTCATTTGTAGGTGTTGGGTATTTCATTCTAGTGACTGAAGAGCGACAAAGACAGGGATAACTATATGTAGCCTGCAAATCCTGAAACATTTACTAGCTGGTCCTTCATAGGAAAAGTTAGTAGAGGATGGACATTAATTAGAAATTCTTTTCCATGAAGGCAAGAAAGTAATGTTGCCCCCCCCCAAAAAAAAGAAAAAGAAAAAAAGAAAAGGATTCAAGCCAAGTGAAATCCACTGAAGACAACACTAGGAACTAGGAAAGCATGGATAGTGCTACTTGTGCTAAAGGGATGAAGACACAAGCTGGGGCCAACTGATTAATAACTATGACAGAGATCTAGCTTTGAATCCACAAATTGGCTCAGACCAGTGCTGCTGCACACAGGGTTATAGGTTACAAACTGTACAATTCATAGAGGCCTTAGTCTCATCATTACCATTGTGATTAGCACCAACTCCTGCACTAGTGCATAACCTGTATAGCTAGACACAGAACCTCTGGCTTGGGCTACTTGTGGTGTTTCACAATTGAACTTCCCACATGATGATCTGAAGTAGTCTGGTACGGCTTTTCTAACTTTGAAGAACTTATGTCAGTGGGTTCTTACTGAGTTTATGTAATATTCCATCAGGACTACTATACCTGTTTGGTGGCCACCGGAAGTTGGTTGTTGTGTCCCTGGCCACTGGAACAATAGTGGTCATCTGCGATTGTAATTTGTTCATTCTCTTCAGCCTCCAGCTGGCTTTGGTTGAAACGCAGGGAACCTTTTAGAATGTCTTTGATCTATTTTCAAAATAGAAGAATAAATAAAAGATGGAGGAGTTTGTGTTTTAATGCTGGATGAATCATACATTCTAAGTATAGTAAGTTTCCCTTTATCCATTGTTTCAGCTCTTGTGGTTCAATGCAGTTAAAAAATATCAAAGGGAAAATTCTAGAAATCAATTATTTCAATTCTGGAAATAAAACAGTTATGCATCATCCTGAGTAGCATGATGAAACCTCTTGCTGTCCCATTTGAACCTACCTAGAATTCTTTGTCCAGAGTATCCATGCTATAAATGCTATAGTCCTAGTTGTCATACCAACTGTCAAAATATCACTGTACTTGTGTTAAGGTCACTTGTGTGTAGTGGCCAAACACTACATACATGCCTATGTCATGCATCGCATTTGATCTCTTCAGGTAGTCATTCTGTCATCTCATACCATCACAAGGCAGGCAAATTCAGTATAATAAAAATTTTTGAGACCACATTTACGAAACTTTTATTACAGTTTGATGTTACAATCATTCTGTTGTTACTTTATTACTATGCCCAATTTATAAATAAATAAAGCTAATTCTAGGTTTACATATAGGAAAGATATAATACATATAGAATCCTATCCATAGATTTAGACATGCACTGGGGTCCCTGAAATCTATGCTTTGCCGTTAAGGTGGGAATATTATTGTGCAAATACAAACATTTTACTATAATAAATAATGGACAACCCCTCCCACTGATTTTGTCAAGGCTAAGGACTTAGCAATGACCAACGAAAATTTCAAGGTGTTAATGGTCAGGTTCTCCCATGGTCAAACATGGGTATCACATGCCTGAAAGTTACCTTAAAGAAGCAAGCACCATTAATCTAAAAGCCAGCCCAAGTGAGCAGCCTTATCTACTAAACTGGCTCCACCAGGGCTGCAGCTATCCATCACTTACACAGACATTTGGGAAAAGTACACTCCTTCTCACTGACATTTGTGTGACTTATTTAGACCTGCAGGGTTTAGGTAATTTTGGTTTTTGAGGCTTTGAGACCTGCTATGGGTAGTGATTATTACCTATACTCTAAGGATATACATGTATCTGTGAATGTATGAATGACTAAACATGATGTTGGGACATACCACAAAGGTCTGAATAAGTAATAAAGAGAATGGCGTTTGGTAAGAGGAAGGGGAAAATGAGAAGTGTAAAACTCATTTGGGCTAAAAGCTAGTCAGACATAATTATTAGAAGGAGCAAGGGGAAAAATAAGCAGAGATTGGGGAGGGGCTCTGCCTGGGAGGATAATGAGCAAGGGGACACTGGTTGTAATATCACAGTACACATCCTCGAAGGAGCCTGACCCAGAGTAAACATCAAATGGGTGGCCTGAAGGACATAATGTTAGAGCAATGCACATACCTGTTTTAATCCTGCCAGGGACACCAGAATTTGGTCTTCTTTTTCCAGGTTTTCTTGTAAAATCACATCTTGAATATTTACTGAAAATAGAATGACATTTTATAACAAATGTAAGTTATACTCATAACTTACAGGTCACACTGTAACTTTAGGTAAATTTGGGAATTTTTCTGCCAAATTTCATAGCAACTATCACATCAAGAATGCTCTCTCTGTAAACTGCAGATGGGAAGTAGGGAAGGCAGCACTAAGCATACCAGAGTATGTAGCCTTTCCCTCAACAATGCAGAGATATGCTTAAATGATGACATGCATGTCTTTACTTTCAATGAGAAACTGAGCACTTTTTGCTACAGTGATGTCCAATAGCAAGGAGCATTCATTCAATCTCAAGGAGGAAGGTTTTGTAACTCAGGCTTCCTACACTGCCTAATAGTTCAATGGTGTTAGTTCACTTCTGTAAAGGCTAGTTTCTCTCACATTACTCAAACTAATATAAAAATTGTCTTTAAGGGTTTGTAAGAGTAAATGATGTTACCATTTCAAGATAACAGAAAGCCCAAAGGACAAAAGGCAAAAGAGGAAATCCTTAAATGCTGATGCCCATGGAGTTGGTATGCTTTAACCCAATATATAAACAGGAGCTGTTTCTGTTTCCAGATGGCTCACACTCACATTAGGAGTCTTTCCTCTGGCCCTAACCTAAATGACCTGCTTTGCCAGCTTCCGACTTTCAGGCTTGGCATCCCATTCAGTTGCACAGTGATGCACTACAAATGGTTATTACCCTCCACAACCCTGGAGGACATGAATAGCCTTGTCAAGCATTGTGGTTTATTGAGGTGGGACTGTTAGGAAAAGTAAAAACCCACTCCTCTGGGAATGTACAAGAGGATGCATTGGGGGACAGGAACAAACAATTAAAACATCTTTTAAAAATACTGATAGGCACATCCATCAGAGAGTTGTTACAATAAATGGGTTCCTCCTCCATAAACATCATCTGCATTCTTTTCTGTGGCCTTAAAAAACATGTGCCATTTACAGTATCTTAGGTGGTATATGGTCTAAGTCATTCTTTTAACATCATCCCAGTCTCTACCTGTGACTCTCAAGAGTTCATGGGGGATTCCTAATAGCTTCCAGAGCTAGTATATGACTTTTGTTTACTTGGTGATCATAGCTTGAGGCAGAGCCAGCAGCACACTTAGCCTGGCAGCTGTTTCCAAGTCTATGTAGACCAGACCCTCCATTTTGTTAAACTTTCTGTTTCAGTGCTGCCAACCCAACAAAAGTAGCCTCCAAGTTACTTTCTCATTCTACCATATCAACTATTTCAGTGTATCATAACCACTTGTCATCATCTTACATCACAGCATGTATATGGCGGCTTGTTGTCGATCTCCCACTTTGAAAATATTATTGGTAAGGGATGTATTTGTAGCCCTTGGAATAGTACATAGTACATTATAGGTACACAATAGGTATGTACTGAATGAATTAAGGAATGAACCAGCATGGAAACACACCTAAGGAACTTGCATTTCACAACATTGTTATTCTAAATATTTCCAAATGCAAGGAGCAAAGCAAAGGGTGATTCCATCAACATACTTCCAGCCTGACAGTTTACTAAAATCCTCAGGAAGAATAAATCTATCAACCATAGCAGCAGGAAACAGAAACTTTTATTTATTTTGAAAACCTGACTGTAGTTCTTGGTTAAGAGAAAGTCCTGCTCCAAAACAAGAAAGCACGTTGAATAGGAACAGAATAAGAGATACAATTATATAATTTTTTTTTGTTTTCTTGAAAGCTTGTAACTCTTTGTTCTCCCTTAATAATAATAATAATAATAATAATGATAAAGAATCCATTCAACAAGATATTAAGAACAACTTAACTGAACAAAACTGACAAGAACCAGTTCCAGAGGTCTTGAAATAGGCTACTTTTAAAGCATAGCTATGAGGGCCTGAGGGGTGGTGAAGTAACAGCATCCAGCAGTTGGGTGGCTTGGCAGAAGAGTGGGTTCTGACCCCAGTGAACTAAAGGGGTAGGGATCAAAATTCTCTATTCATGCTGGGCCAGTTGAGGTACCAGGGATAATTCCCAGTTCATGACCAAAAGCTCAACCAATGGAGGCAGGAGTGCCAGGACAACTGTAGGAAGCATAAAGAACTTCTTGGGCCCAAGGAACTAATGGAAAGTGGGTGCTAGAAGTCATACCCACAAAGCAGGTACTAGCAAAATGGGGAAGCCTGCAAAACCCAAATATGAGTTATTTTCAGTTGTCAAGTTTAAGCCCTTAGACTGAGACTGATGAGAACTGAACTTCACAGCAATATTTCTATACACCAGGATTTAGGAATATAGATTATTATTGTAACATAGAGGTACTTTTTATAGATCTTACAATATTATGCTGGCAATATTTCTTAAAAACTTGTGAGTCAGAAAGTATTAGCCAGCTTCTCTCAGATGCCCTGTTTTGCTGTGAGTCTCCTACTCAAGAATGGCAGTGGGGACACTGGCAGTGGTAAGACCAGAAGGAGAAGAGCAGAGAAGGCAGGTGTGTTAGGAAGACCAAACAATGGATACTGCTTGTCTTTCTTTTTTCCTCTAGAGCTCTCTCAGAGCATGAGCAACTACGGAACCTAGTTTCTCACTACATAATAACTCCAGGTCTAAAGAGGTGGTAGAACTTCTAGCGGGCTGCCCCTTTCCACCCATCACTCATTCCTCATCAGCACAACAGATTTCGTTCAATGCAGCATACTAGCTGTGCATCTATCCTTGCAGCTGAGTTGGGCATATGACACAGCTCTGGCCAATCTGAAGTATAAGAGAGAAGATTCTGGGTAGAGCTTCTGGGAAAATTTCTCGTAGGGTGACTCAGTTCATGCCTTCTGGGATTTTACCCCATGGTCATCTGCATGCCTTAAATGCTGGTGGGAGTTCTACAAATCACCTTGCAAGTATGTGGATGAAGATCAAAGTTTATGCAGAAGCCTGGACACCTTTCAGATGCCATACCTCTGTGAACTGCTTATTTCTGGGCTTCTTTCTCTTGAGGAAAAAAATATAAACTGACTGCTTATCCCACTGTCTTCCTCACCCTACAAGCTTATACTGTTAGCACTTCTTAGTTTCCTAGGAATGCTGTAGAGGTTTAAAAACAATAGAGATTTATTCTTTCACAGTTCTATTCAAAGTCAAGGTGTTGCCTGTGACCCCTGGAATGGTTCTAGAGATAATTCTCCCTTGATTCTTACATGCAGTCATCAAAAATGTTTGATATTCTTTGCTTATAGATACTTTATACCAGTCTCTGTCCTCAGAATCACATAGCATTCTTCCTGTAAGTTGTTGCTTAAAAATATCTTTTAAAAATTATTATTATAAAGAAACTAGTCATTGAGTAAGAGCTTATCCTAATCCAGTATAGTCTTCATGGGGATCTATCTATAAAGTCCCTATTTTCAAATGAGATCACATCACAGGTTCTGGTTGTACATGAAATTTTGATAGATAATATTCAACCCATGGCAGCACCCAAACTGCCTGGTTATTAAATAGGGTAAAAGCCATAGGAATCCTCCAGTGAAAGACAAGGCATTCCACCAATTTTTTCCTGCAAGCAGAATATAATGTCTGGTTCTTGCCTGATGTGCTATCCTTCACAGGACCCAGAGTAGAAGGGTGTATCAGGGAGACAGGAGTCCAGGGCCTTGGTTTTAGCAGCTATGTACTGTCATCCAGCAATTACTTAGAATTATGTTTTGATGTGTAAGGCTTGATTCAGACATGACTCTCCCAGTACCCAACTTGTCTCAGAAGCATTATTTTCAGCTCAAGCACCTGGACATCTAAAGACTCTGAAGAATTCATACCAGATGCCCCAAGGACTTTGCCCACTGAGGTATGAAACATCCAGACAACTTTGAGCACTGAGATTTATTAAAATCTTCCTGCCTAATGTCCCTTGCCTTCTTTCCAACCCTATATAAAAAAGCCTGCTTCTCTTTGTTCCCTACAGATTGCTTTTTCACTCTCTTCCTGCCTGCACCCAGGCACAATAAAGTCTATGTCATGCTGCCTTTATGCAAGCCCAGTGGTCTTGGCTGGTCTCTGTTGGCATTCCTTATAGTATCAAAGACCACATTTTAGGACTGGATAAAAACCTGGAGCTTCTCTCTGAAAACTCATATACAAATAAAATGTTTAAGAGTAAACTTTTATTTTAATTGCACTGACTTGTCTCCCAAAAAAACAAACCAAAACAAAACAAAAACCAAGGCAAAGAAATCCAAATTAAACCAAAAGGGAAGGTTTAGAGGCTGTTAAATGTTTTCAATACAAGAATTTTTATTTTACTAAGAGTACTGCCATTAAATCATTTCTCTAACTAGTTGCACAATATACTGATTTAAGGTAGCATTTATAAACACTACTAATATACAACTTTCTAGTAACAAGCCTACTATTTTATGTATGTTTATCTGCATGAAAAAAATCTTTTCATGTTTTAAAACAGTAAGGCAAAAATGAGAAATGTTTAAATTTTCAACACAATGCGTGACATCACAGAAAAAGGCAGAATAAATTATACAATAAATGCTCTGTGTTTTGTTTGTTTGTTTGTTTCTGTGTAGAAGATTGCAGTTTTATTATCTCCTGACACTAAAGTATTATAGATCAGAATTGCTGAAGCACTGATAACTAAAGGGATAAAAAGCCACCTAATTAGCTACATCTGTAGAAATTAGTCATAAAAATTTTGACCAGATTGTGAATCTGCTATTATTAATGAAATATGAAAGCCACAAAAAAAGATCTTTAGCTTTTTAAAGGTAATAGAAATGGCACATCAACTACATTTTAATTTCTTAACTTTTCAGAGCTAGAATAAAAAAAAGATTTTATCTAAATGTTTTAAGTGGCTGGTATAAAAGATAGCATAAGCCTTCTCGGGGAGATGAGAATGGACAAGGGGTAGAACTTACACCTATCTATAATGGAGGTAGAGCTGGGCAAAGCATTGGTATCCTTGTGTCTGCAAGGCAGCCCCAATAGGGTGGCTTAGAGTAAAGGAGCCAGCCCAAGGAATTGCCAGCACAGCACCCAGCCCAACGCAGGAGGTCAGGACTCACTGCTTTCATTTCTGTGTGGCTACATAGCTCACTAGCCCAGCAAGCCTCTCTATGAATACTATCATCTGTCAAAGAGAAGCCCTAGACTAACTTGGGTCTGAACACTTTTTACTAGCTAGCTGCGTCATTCATCTTGCTAGCTAGCTTTGGCTTTCTTATCTATGAAATGAAGATTTTCTGATATGTCTTTTTAGGGTCTTTCCATTTTTAATATTCTAAAATTCTGTAAGCTACAGTACCCTCCACAAAAATATATTTTTGTTATCACTTACTTCTTTATTCATTGCATTTAATCCTCCCATTGTGTGTACAGACCATCAATGCAAAGAAAAGCTGCTGTTAACTTAAGTGTCTAAATTTCAGACAACTGATAGAAACACCTCAATTCCAAGCAGACTGGTGCAGGCATGAAAGTCCAGCAGGGTGAGCAGCTTAAGCACTTTCTGTAAACAGTCTGTCATGTGGCCCAGCTGCTCATAGATCAGACAAGTATAGGCTGCTCACTCACATGCAGTGAGGTTGGGAAAATCTAAGAATAGCCTGATCTGTCACAGAAGTTAACACTGTCAGTGACATTCAACTGAACTGTCAGGATGAAAAGAAGGGTGAGTAACTATAGTAACAGAAGGATGAACACATAAAAAAGTCTTCTGAAGTTGACAGAAAAAGTTTAGATTTAACAAAACACTAACTCTCAATTACAGTCTCTAATCCTTTGGATTTCAAATAGTTCAATTACTCTGTAGTAATAAAATTAGAATTTTGGTAGAGGTTTGCAAAACAAATACCGGTTCGGTTTGGGTTCCAGAGCCATGAGGAAACACTCAGTTTGTCAATTTTATTATCTGTATAACTAAAGGGCCACTTGAACAAACACTATTATATTTGAGAGGTTTTTCTCTGTTCTAATCAGTTACAAAAACAGTCTTGAATAGTACCTGATGTTTTAAGATATTTATAGCATATCTGATAAAAACATAAGGATGCAGAGAAATAACTCCTCCAATCAGCCTGAGACAGTTCTCACAGCTATGTTGGTAGCCTGAGGCCCAGTGTACTTGGAGGATTAACAGTCCTCATGTCACAAAGGGATGTGATTAAGATTACACTTGTGCTAGGATCTTACACAACTAATCTTAGGATCAACATGTCCAATTGCAGCATTTTGATAAGGGAATGAATATGTAGTACTGGTTCTAGCTCTTCAGCTAACTTCTTGTGGGGCCTCAGTACTGAGCTGAATGGTCATGGACTGGGTAAGCCTCAGGTTTGTTTCTAAGAAAAAAAAGAGAAAAGAGATGATTACCATTGACTATGCTCTTTAGGCCATGCCTGGCACTAAAATTTAAAAATATATTTTGAAAAAGTACTGGCAAGAGAAACATTCTTATCTCCATTTCATAAATGAGAACATACTCATAAGCTATTTATGCTATGTGACAGAGCCTAGATTCCATCTAGGTCCATTTGATCTCTCATGAGGTGATTTCTTTTCAGATACTACTCCACAGCTCTTACAACTGCCTCTTTCCTACTCTGTACAGATTGATCCCTGAGAGCTATTCATATGCACTTAAAACTATCCATAAATTTAAGCAAATGTCTCACATTTTCTATGCATAAAATATTAGGTTTCTTGGGAAGTTCCTCTATAATCCTCCTTTCACAAAGACAACTGTTGTTAGTGGTTATTTTCACATTAAATAAATACTATTTGGTTACTTGCTTTTTAAAAAAAAATTTAAGGTATGATGACTAGTTCCTTGTATTAATAAAGTATTACAATCCTTATAAAGACTGTGTATTACTTTATAGCAAATTCCTCACTAATGGCTATGTCAGATATTTTAATTTTGTTCCACTTTAATAAGCAAAAGTACAAAAACATCACTTGGAAAAATACTAGATCCTAAAATCATTTTTAAGAAAGTGTAAGTCCAAAAGTAAATCAACAGCTTCATATGAATCAATCTTGGTGTTTTCCTCAAATCTTTCCTTAGAATCAAAATTGCATACCAAGTAGAAGCAATTTGTAAGTCACTATTAAATTATTCAGATAAACTGAAACGTGTCTGTGGGCTTTGGGGCTAGGGATTCTTTCTAGGATCCCTCAATTCCATTTTAAAAATGCAGTCATGCTATTTATTTGGGAAAAAGTTGAGAATTATGTGAAGGGATTTTGGCTGAATGTGAAATGTATGTATAAAAACAAGTCTAGTTTTTCAGTTGGTTGAAAAGTCACAGCTAGTAAAGCCTTTACTTAATTCAAGTATTTTCCCCCCTCCCCATGCAATGAGAAAATGCTCTTTTAGTGCTGATTGAAAGACCAAAATCAGAGCAAAAGCTGCTTGAAAATTCTGAACTTAAGTAAAGCTGCTTTAAAAGCTGTTGCTGTAAACCAAACAATTTGGAAATTTCCTAACAGGATTTTCTAAAATCCCAGTAATCCTTCTTCCAATCACTTGCTCTCTACTTTGGTCAAAGCCAAAAATCAAATAATGCAAAGGTCACCCAAGTAGCCAGAAAAGTAGAAACACACGCATGTGTGCGCACACACACACACACACACACACACACACATTCTCTTTTTAAAATTAAAATTGAACAACCAAATTAGTTATATAAATGTCATTTACATTACACCATTCTTTTTGATGCATTTTAAAGTGTAATAATATTAGAGATTAAGAAATTCATAAAACTTACTCCTGTATGTATTTTTAAAGTGGCTATTTACATATAAATAATGAGAATTTAGAAGGGAGTGGAATCAGATGTGACGGTGGTAAAATTTTCTGCTGTGATTTGAGATATTATCCTGTTGATCATCTACCAGTTTCTTCTGCCATTTTCTTCTCTTGAACTCTTGCTGAAGGAGTGGCTGAGACAGTAGAAGTAAAGCTAAGGGTAAAACACAACCTAGCTAGTGAGAGGCAGCCAGTCAGTTAGATTACATCTTTCCAAATCTTTAGGAGAATGTTTATTACTTGCTTGAGGTCTCTATGGTTTCATATACCTCCAGATGAAGCCATTTTGGTCACTTTTAATTGATTACTGACCTAACAGGCTGAAAGATGGCTTAATGCTTCAGGAAGTTATCTCCAGTGAAGACTCCAGAAATGGTTACTCTCAGAGGCCCTGCAGGGGGAAGGGCCTTGTTGGATGCACCCTGATTTTACCTCAGGGAGGATGCATCCTAGTTTCCTACAATACCTGATACTAGCATTTCTCCACACTCCTGGTGCGCATATTGAATAAGAATACATATTTTATATCTCTAATTTGTTCCTAAACTACATACAGCTAGACACTGAAGTGTGGGAAAAGAATTCTCCCATCTGTGTTGAAAAGGAGTAACAATATACCAATAGAACTCTAACCCTTTTGCAAGCAGTACAGAATTATGGAGGCAAATCAACATGATCTGGCAGAGACTGTTTCTAATATAAAACATGGAATCTTTACAAAGATAGAGCAGTGCCTAAGATTTTCTAATGTGGCCCATATATGCATGTGTACATAAACTTCAAACTAGAACATTCTTTAAGGGCACAATGAGAAGTAAGAAAAGGTCCTGAATTTATGGCAGGTGATAAAAAAAAAACCTTATATTTAAAAAAATTTTAAAAATCATTGTCAAAGTAATCATATCAGTGATTACAGACAGGCTATCACAGCAAAACTGCTGATTGATTAATCTTGAAATTTCAACATTTCACTTTGGTTAGAGGCAGACAGACATTTACAAAAGGCAGTGTAGCAGTTGGGAACTGAAATCTACAGTTAATTGCTTGACTTTGAATTGCCATTTCATTCAATAATGGTGTGACCTTGGGGAATTTTATTCGTCTTTGGGCTTCAGGTTCCTCATCTGTATAATGTAGACAGTAACAGTACTTCTATTATAGAGCTGTTGTGAGCAATAAATGAGGTAATTCAATGTCAAGAGCTCAATGCAGGACAGCACATAGTAATGCCACCAGGTATTATTGTTAAAACCATTCACTCCTAGGACCAGTGTAGCTCACTCACCAAGATGAGTGTCCATCACCTTAGCGCAGTATTTGCACATGGCATCCAGGTCATTCAACTGTCCTTGAAGGAAGGAAATTTGGGCTTCTAATTCTTCTTCCTAAATGAAGAAAAAAAAAAAAAAGAAAGAAAGAAAGAAAAATTTTAAAATATATTCAAATAAAATCCCCCAAGTTCTCAATGATCTGGACTATTTTAAAGAAACACACTCTCCTTTCATAAAATAAAACAGCAAAAAACAAAAACCTACCACTGCCATCACCAACAAGATAGAAACAAGATAAAATAGAAATTTAAAAAGAAGTCTAGACTACTCCTAATTGAATTCTATTTTTGTGCCATGTTTAAATGTTTACACATACAACTTTGTATAAAATAGAACATAAAATATCTTTTTTGTATTTTAAAGAGAAAAAACAACGAAACAAAATTTCAAAACAAGATTAATAGGAAAGTAACAATAGTTAATACATTGTGTATTGTTATCTTTGAAGTAGCTGTGCAAAATACAAGTATGAAAACCTGACCAAACAATATTAGCATCAACGTTTCCATAAAATATCTTCAATAAATATTGAGCAACACAAATTAAAAAGGCAAATTGGATTTAAGAGGGCTATACTTCTGGGCAAATGGTACAAAATGCAATGGTACAAAAGCAATTTAATTTTTTTTCCAACACATTTAGGACACTAAAGATTTTCATTTATATTGTTGAGGAAAAGGAAACTTTTCAACTCTGATGCCCCCCTGCTGACAACCTTCTTTTTCCCATACTCTGGCCTGATAAGCAAACAGCTTCACTGTATTTTGCTCGCTTGCCAGCTGGCCAAGACAAGACAGATGTGCAGAGCTGTAAACCGGTTGCCTTTGAGTAACTGCCTTTGTTCTGCTTCTGTACCTTAGCTTGTTTGCCTTTTCTCACCACAGGCCCTATACAAGGCTCTAATACCCCAGGCTCTGGGTTTGGACTTTGGAGCACCAAACTCCTGTGGCCCTGCAAGCATAATAAAGTTTGTTTTCCTCCACTTCTCCAGGTACCGTTCAGTTTCTTCACCTCTGGAAAACCTAAAATTTCTCTAACAATATAAAACAAATCCCAATTTCCCAAAGCACTTAGAAAAGTTTTGTCCCAGCAGCCCATAAATAGCTGTTCTTAGCTTTCCTCCCTTGCAGTAAAATATGTCATTTGTTTCTAGAAGAAGTACTCTAGGTTGAGTAATTATAAAAATGGTAAAAGACAGTATAATTGTAACAAAAGGGTAAAGCCTTTTTTTTCTTCAAGTAATATATATAAAAATATTCCCCAGAAAATTTATAAGATTATAGTAGTTTCTATTGGAGAAAGAGAATAATCCTCATCATTTGGGTATTTTAAGCCAGTTAGTTGAAATATAAAGAAAGGATGATGCCACAGTTGGTATAGGCCAGATAATTGATATTCTAGTTTTAGGTGTTTGCCCATTCACATAAAAATCCTGTGTAATTAACAAGAAGAGGGGAAAAAACCCTAGTAGGCCCTCCTCACACCTTTTAAGAGAATAAGTGTAGTTTGACTTGTACATGGAAATTAATAGTTGAAAAGTTATTTGTGGGTATACTTCATTTTGTCAAAACACATACGCAACCTGAAAAGTATTGCTTTTAACAGCTGCCTGGAGAACCTGACCTTAGGGAGTACGGATTGAAATACCTAATACAAAACTCACATATAACAATAACTCCAAAAACAAACTGTTGTAAAGTGTTCACTGTAGGATTACATAAGCACTAACTATGTTTTTCACATATTCTACAAAGTACAGCAGCCTCTCCTCCTGTTCTCAATAACAAATGCCATCAAAGGAGCTCAGGCAAAGGATGATGATGATAGGTATTTTAGTCATTTTCTTGGTAATGGGACAAAATATCCAACACTCACAATTTAAAAGAGAAAGGTTCTGGCTTCTGGGAGGATGGTAGAGTAGTAAGCAGCAGAGAAAACAGCCTCTCTGAGACACACCATCTAGACCTGGGAATATACAATTGTGAGGGAAACAAGAAGGAAGAAAGTGGGTCCCCTGGACCCAAAAAGAGTCTGAAGTCTGGTTCGAAGCCCACAGAGAGAGTAAAAAGAAAAACTTCAATGAAGAAGGAGGTGGTAGCTGACAGTGCCTTCGCCCAGAGCTGGACTCACTGCATGAGGGGAGCTGTTGGAGCCTGGGGACGTGCTCACAGTGACAGTGGTGGCCAGCAACCTCGGAGGCCTCTGTGGAGAGGCTCAGCCATGGAGGATAGCAGAAGACATGGAGGACTGTGATTACTGGTAGTGAGTATAGAGGACTTGGTCCTCCTGTGGGAGGGAGCAATTGGCTGGCAAAAATCATATGATCATTGCAATAGATGCAGAAAAAGCTTTTGACAAAGTCCAGCACCCATTCATGATAAAAACCCTACAGAAAATTAGAAGAGATGGTCTTTATCTAAATCTGATAAAAGCCATCTAAGACAAACCAACAGCAACACCAAACTAAATGGACGAAAATTGAAAGCTTTCACTTTAAAATCAGGAAGAAGACAAGGATGTCCATTGTCTCTACTCCTATTCAACACAGTCCTGGAAACTTTAGCCAGAGCAATTAGACAAAGAAAGAAATAAAAGGAATAAAGATAGGAAAGAAAAAAGTTAACATCATTATTTGCACATGACATGATACTCTACTTAGAAGACCCCAAAGACACCACCAAAGAACTTCTAGATTTAATAAGCAAATTTAGTAATGCACCTGGAAGAAAATCTCTTTAATAAATAGTGTTGGAAAAACCCTTCAGTTGGACACTAAGGTGAAAAGGGATAAGGTATTTCAGGGCATTTTTCTGCTTCTTTGTTTTTATTCAAGTTTGAACTTCTCTCTTCTGTCAGGTAGTATGAAAACTAAAAAAAAGAATCTATGTATGTTGGTTCACTATGGTTGCTGTTAAGTCTCCAGAGATGGCCACCATCAATTCCTTTTCTCCCTCAATATGAGGCTGCTCCACTCATGAGAGGCTGTACTGTCACCTTACTCCTACAACCCCAAACTGGCATTGGACTGGCCTTGTTACTTGCCTTGATGAAGATGTTACAGCCAGCTGAGTTAGTCAGAAATATTACAGGCAGTGAGACAGGGCTAGGTCCTTGAAGGAGCCAGTGCAGAAGTCCAGATATCTTGCAACTGTGGGGGAGACAGACACCTCCTGCTGGGGGGGCGAGGCCTCAAGACAAAAGATCAAACAAATGCACCCATATCCTCAGGACTGATATTCTAAATAGGTCTCTATCAACTTGAGGAATCCAGGAGTCACCATCCCAACCCTACAGGAAGAGTCGCTGCCTTAAAGCATGTCCACTTTCTACTGACTCATTTCCCCATTTATCCCTGATTTAATCAATTTTACCTGAGCAATTAATCTTATTGGTTAACCATAGTTCTGTCCCACCTTTTGCTCCTCTGCCTTGCAAGTTCTGTTTTCCTCACCTTGAACCTATCTTACGCCATGATTTTACTCTATAAAAGCTTCTGGAAAAGACAGTCTTTGGCAACCCGTCTCTCTCAGACAGAAGCTTTCTTTCTCTCAATAAACATATTCTGCTTTTAACCTCCATTGCTCCTAAAATTCATTCTTTGATTTTAGAGAACATGGACTCACAACAGACACAGCAGTTCAGGATTTTCATTCCCCTGTATCAAAGAGACCACAGCAGAAGTTAATGTGTACCAACTGTGGAATGGGTTAACAGGCCTGCTGATGTTTGCTTTCCCCAGAGGAAAAGTGCTACTGTAAGCTATAAAAAGGTTAATGCTACATTACTTAAAAAAAGAATAAATGGGGCTGGGGATTTAGCTCTGCCAGCATAAGCGTATAAGCACCTGTCTGGCAAGCGTGAAGTCACGAGTTTGATCTCTGGTACCAAAAAAAAAAAGAATAAATGGAGAGAAAAACCCTAGGTGAAGCCACTACTGAGACTATGTACATACGCATGAAGTTTCCTGGGCTGTTTAGCCCCATCAAGCTGAAGGCAGGTCAGTGCTGACCCATCAATACCACCTGGAGAAAAATGCCCTACCTGAGCCCTATCCAAATTCCTGACTTACAGACCTAAGAGAAACAAGAATGTTGTTATGTTACAGTGATACATTTTGGAGTGGTTTATTATGCAGCAATAAATAAATGAGACAGAAAGAACACTAAATTGGCATATGCACAATGACACTTAAATACTATTTCTGGTCTTACCAACAAATCATGCGACCTCTCAAATCTGGCTGAAATTGAACACTCTGGAGGATGTACAAGTCAGATCTCTACAACCAAGGAATTTACAAATAGGTAGTTGGAAAAAGAAAGTTATATAAATTATAAGGATACAAGGTAGCATGCACAAAAATCTCACAGTGAAATTAACACTGCTGTCAATTCTGGTTCTGGTCTCCTGTTCCTGGTACCAAACAAGTCACCTTTTCAGTTTGTTATAGACATTAAACCAAATGCATGGGTCTAGAGTGGTAATGGAATTATGGCTTAGCAGTATTTTATAAAAACAGGGCCTTGCTGTGGCCCATTTCTTCTTGCATCTGGTTACTAGCAATTAGGGTGTTGACAGCTCTGAGTGTATCAAGGACACCAAGAATACAATGCTTCCTAATATGAAAATATTGGGCCAGGGATACATAGCTCAGCAGTGCAGAGCTTGCCTGGCAAGCATGAGGACATGAGTCCAACTCCCAGTACCCAAAACCCCCCAAAACAAACAACAACAACAAAATAATACCTAGTATGAAAATATCTTCTGTTTACTCTAGGCATCAGTTTAATTCGGATCAGCCACCGTGTCTTTTAAAACGCCAAAGCCCTTGGGAGGCTTACTTCCTTGCATTCGTCCCTACCTAAGGGCGTTATTCTATTCAATTCACGTGATTTTCTTTTCAAAGCTATTCCAGAGGACACTTTACAGCAGGCAGGCTCAGCCTGCAGGTTGAGGCACTTGTCAGATGAAGGGAGGTTTGTAGTTCCAAGTCTGTAGCTTCTTCCTCAAAACACTTAACTGCTGCAGTAGAAACATTACTTTAGCCAAAACTGTGATGAGATTGGGCCTTCTAAACTGGGCTGTGCATGACCTTTACATATGCATGGGAAGCCCTGAGAGCAGCCCTGAGCACTTGCTGAGTGAATATATGGGGATATAAAAACACACACATTTCCATAATTGTGTTTTTGCTTTGGACCTGGTAGCAGCAAGTGAAGAGCATCATGCAAGCCCTAAACCCAGATGAATCTCATTAAGCCAGAATCTGTTTGCCTTGATAGAAACACTGTAGAAACAAGAATTTTGTTCATTCAAATCATCTTTTTCACAGACAAAAAAACCCCCAATATAAGACATTAAAGAGGTGTACTCTGGTGGAAGAAGGGCCAAAAACTTCTTCCATTTGGAAGTCTGAAATCCAGAGTACTATCACTGTAGAGTAGTTGTTTAATCTTAAAACATCCTAAACTTCAACTATCACTCAGTTCATAAATAGAAATGAAATCACTTGGAGGCAAAAAGATGGCTTGTCATTTATCCTTCACTACATTATATAATTATAGATAAAAGAGCTAAAAATCAAGCTTCTAAATTATGGGAACTGACTATACACTTGTAAGTTTCTCATGCTCCATACTCATTGCAACTTACATTGTTTTATACACTCACAAATACAGTCATTTGTTTTTGTTAAACTGGTCTTCTATTTAAAAAATGCTTCACTAATTATCTTAAGGTTTTATGAAACAATGTTAGCAGTTACACTACTTATTTATGTGTAAATAAGTGTACTGAGGAGAAAAGCTTATCATATTTACTTTTACATATGTCTTGCCTTCTATTATAAAAAGAAGTGTGGTACAGCATGATGGAATTCTGGAGTAAACATACCTGGGTTCAAATCCTGTTTCAGTCTGTTACTAGCTGCATAATCTTAGACAAGTTCCTTAATTTCTTGGTCCCCTCATTCCCAGCTGGCACAATACATATTGACTGGAGAACAAAGTGAGAATGCATAGACAACAGTCTGTCACACAGTAGGTGTTGACTAAAGTAATTCCTTTTAAAAAATTATACTCAGGTTAAAACAGTGAAGTGAATTTTAAATACAAAGTTTTATGATTCATTATTGGAAAATACTAATTTCTGGTTTTCAGACATTCATGAAGCTTGGCCCAAAAGATATTAGAGTGCTTAAAATATCAGTACTATCTTAGTTCTGGATAGCACATTAATATTCAAGGCAAGAAACAGAAAGAGGGTTATAAAGTAGGGCCACACACAAACTACGGTGTATAACATCACCAAATGTACTTGGAATCCCTATAGGGAAGAACCAGAGAAGGAGGACTACTCCATCAGAAGAGAAAAACAGCACCCAGCTCTTTCATAGTGAGTATAACATGCCAGACATTGAGCTTTGCACGTGGTTTATTTTTTAATTTTTAAAACATTTTTTAAAGAGAATAAAACAAAAGTGAAAAGAACAAAGCAAATCAGAACAGAACAATGCAAGCAGCACAGCATTTCACAACAAGACAAAGCAGATATCAACAAACCCTTTCAGGGTTTGAAACACTTCACTCCAAACTCTTCTTGACTTGATGGTTGTGTTGACAAGTATTACATGTCTGGGTGTACCATAATGTCTTTTTTCTTCAAAATATTTGAGCATAGCTTCACACCCAATAATATCAAACATAACAAAATGGTATAAAACCATTCAAAAGAATGAAAGCATTACAGGACTTCAAGACCAAATAACACGCAGTGAATAATGGCTACTATAATATCTCATTTTCCTCAAAGAATTTGTTTATACCATCACACATAATAAAATCAAATAAAACACAACAGGATAGAACCAATCAAAACAGAAGAACAAAAGCATGGTAGGACTTCAAAACAAGATGACAGTAAATCTGCAATGGCTGCCATAATGTCTTGTTTTCTTTAAAATGAGCTTTGCATTAACATATTTAATTTCCACAGCAAATACATGATGTAGATTTTCTCATTATGTCCTACCTGAAACATGGCCTACTCTGTAACTCAAATACTCCAGAAGTTTATGCTAAGGTTTACACAACTGTTCACGAACCTAAGTTACTGGGCCTATTACTTCCTTGTATACATTCTTCCTTATGCTCAAGTATTATAGCCCTCTCAATGAATAAACCTGTATTTTAGTTTCCTTTAACAGAGATTCATCTATTGTAATGGAAAGCCCTAATTTTAAATTGCTTACCACACTGTCCTCTTTAAAAACATTCAAGTATGATTGACTCTATTGTATTTTATTGTTGATTTTCATTTTGACTTAATAAGCAGAAGAAATAATTTCTGAATTTGTTTTTTAAAAAGTGGTGTTTTTACAATTTCTCCCTCCAAATGCTGATGCCTATTTCTTAAATATTAAAAACTCAGTTGTTTGTAATACATGGATTTTATACATTAATTTTATTAAATGTTTCAATGTTTTTCTACTATTTCTTGCTTAAGTATAGGATGTTTTTAAAATTTATTAGTCACTTATTCATCAATTTATTCAACAAATATATTCATCTGCATTGTGTTAGGCCTTGAGGGAAATACAATGAGAAGTGAGACTGACCTCTGCAAGTTGAGAGGAAGGTACAGCCTGAACATAAAGCCAAAGACCACAGTAAGAGAGGTCTATGGAAGAAATGAGATGGGGTCTTTCACAATTTTGGGAACAGAAGATGGCTTCTAACTGTAGATATAGAAATAAAAAAGTTATATTATGGAAGAGGTCATATTTTTGAGATATCTTGAAGGATAACGAAGAGTTACCTCAGAAGAAATGATGAGAAAGGATGTTTTAGGATGCATAGGACTGGTATAAAAAGAAGTGGAGGCAGTGAAATGTGGTCCATGGGTAAAGAACTAGGCATGGAGCTGAGAAAAACATGGCAAACAGCAGGAGCTGACATCTAGAACAAAGACTTCCCTTTCACCCTTACTGCATTTTTCCTTCAGGTAACTATTTCGGGGGTCAAGGAATGACATGTAGGCTGCTATGGCCAATCTCCCAAACACTCACAATGCTTATAGATGATTATTCATTACATTCTTGCTGCAGCAGGATCTCTGTCTATAGATGAATTGAAACCCCACAGACAGAGGGCCTCCTGGAGTGGAGCTCTGCAGTGTCCTCAGATTACAGGAGAAGCAGTCAAAGGAATCAACACTGACTGCAGACAGAAAAAGTAGGCTAAATGTAGGAACCAGAAGACAGGAAAGACGCCCTGTATTTCTTGAGCAGATGGGTGAACAAGAAGTGGGAAGTGAAGGAAACAGGATGTCTCAAGGAAAAGGAATAAGGCCACGGATGTTCTGAGAAAACTGTGGAGTACACAAGGGCAAAACACACACAGTGTGAATGAAACCCAAGCAAGAAGCATATGGCAACAGCAGAGGAAGACACTATCAGAAAATAACACAAGAGGAACACAAATAAAACTTTTTAGAGAGTATAAAAAAATAAGAGGCACAGATGTATAAAACAGTACAGCCATGTGGGAGAATGAATGGGATTATTATCTGTTAGGATTATCACTTACCATCTCTGTGACCTGGAACAGAGAGTGAAGCTATTTGTGCTTGTCTATAAATGGTGATAATAGTTTCTATCACATATGATTGTTGGAGGACTGAATTATATGAGATTTTACATATGAGATTTATATGAGATTATATGAGATGAAATAATTTGCATACTGCTTAGTTAACACTATAAATGTTAATTTTGTTTTTTTTTATTATAAACATAATACTACAAAGTTATTTCAAAGAATGAATGGATGTAAAAAACCTAACTCCCAGAATATTCATCATATACACAAAGGTAACATGCACAGACATGTACACATATGTCTCACATAAATCCCAAATGTTTATTGATACATGATATAGGTAACTCATGGTAAATTCCTAAATAGAATGCTACACAATCTTGCTGTTCTGGTAAAAGAGCCTTTAATGATAACACATTATATACTAATTGGGGCAACAGGCTGCAAAGTACTAGGTGAACAATTACCTGAATTTTGAAACAAATGCATAGAAAAAAGTAAAAAGCATATGTATTAATTATTGTTTATATGGTGGAAGTATAGGTGATTTTTCCTCTTCCTTTGTTTTCATATTTTCTACAATTTAACTGGATCATATTTTTAAAATAAAATCGAATTATGCAAAGAAAATAATTTTTAAAAAGTAGAATGTGATTACCAAGGAGAACAAAAACACGTTAATATTTCAAAATGACCAAAATTCATTGCAAATCAATTTCTAAATAATACTTCATTCTTCAAAAAAATCTGTACTCTAAACAATGCTAAATAATAAGACACAAGTAAAATAATGAAAAAATGTAAATAATTATATTACTTTGCCCAACATGGAAACACTGAGTTGTACTTAGTAAAGGGCTTTCTTCTACAGGGTTAAAGTAGGGATGTTAATGGACATTAGGGTTGTGTAATATGATATTTAAATATACTTGAAGAAAACAGATGCTTACCAAATTCCTCAGTAAAGTTCCTATTTTCAGATAAGATGTAAAGAGACGTGTTAAATCTGAATGAAAATGGCCTTTAAAATTCTGAACTGAAATTCAAAGCTCAACATGTTAAATTTATTGTATGAAATCATCATTTCTTTTTTTATATATATATATTTTTGGTACTGAGGATTGAACTCACAACCTTGTGCTTGCCAGGCAGGCACTTATGCCACTGAGCTAAATTCCCGGCCCTGAAATCATCATTTCAAAACTGGGAAAGCCTTTAAAATAACTTATTTTAACTTCCTATTTTTCCAAATTAAAAAAACAAAACAAAATAACAACAAACTTTAATATGGATAGGTAAGTTGGATGTTGGTGGCATGTGAATATAGTTCCAGGTACTTACAGGGAGGTCAACACAGCAGGCTCATTTTGACATTATCAGAGACTACTACAAGAACAAAGAATAAACTCCTGGCCCTTAACCTTCTACTCATTAAAAGTATGATTTGTGCCTTCTTCTGAAGCAGTCACAAACTTCAAACCAATTACTGCTTGAAAACATGATTCTTCATGTGGGCCTATAAAGGTCAAACATGTAATAATGACCTTCATTTTGTAAAAATGTGGGTCAAATTCTTTCTCAGCTCCCTACATATGCATGTTAGTCATTTAGGAAAGAAACATCTGTCTAAACGATGACAAAACAAAGATTTTTAGTGCTAATTTAAAAGACTTTTTTTTTTGGTACTGGGGATTGAACTCATGACCTCACGCTTGCCAGGCAGGCGCTTAAGCTGCTGAGCTAAATCCCCAGCCCCAGTGCTAATTTACCTAGCCTATTTCATCCCTTTTAAGACTGTGGACACAGTGTAAGAGTTTTACCAGGGGCATCAGCTACACCCTGAAGTCTCCATTACCCTAAACCTTGTATTCTAGCAGAATCTCCCATGACTGAGACTGCCCCAGAGACAGTCCTCCCATGAGAACCAAACTGCCCCTTAAGCCACAAGACACAAAACTAGGACTGAGATAAGTCCCCCACCTGCAACATAAAACTGGCCTGTATGCTTTCATAACTGGGCTAGGCTGGTCTACCTCTTCAAACCAATGCTCCCTTCAGTTTCTCAAAGTGAAGCCCTTTTCTATCTTGTCCTACTTTTATTTGGTAGGGAATTAGCTTGATCTCTGTCAAGAGTTGTGTCTTCCCTTCACTTTCTCTTTCTAATTAAATCTTTTTCCTATCAATTCATGTTGAATGCCTGTTTTAATTTTCATATTCACTGAAGCAAGGACCTGAGCTAGCCAGTGACAGCTTTAGCCCCAGAGTTCAAGGCCAGACTGCTAGGCAACACAGTGAGACCCTATGTCAAACAAAACAACTTTATCTTACTCCTCCTCTCTCAATGTGTGAGTATGCAGACACACACTCACACACACACACACACACACACACACACACACACAGAACTCATAGTAGTAGGCTTTCTTATTTCTCAACCACAGAAGTGCTGTAGTGTCCAACCCTTAGAACAGCACAATCAGAGGATCCTAGAGTTGTCTGGAGAGAATGAGTTTTCACGACAATCACTGAGACCCAATCACAGTACTCCATGTCTTACTGTCACAGTAATGTTTCTTCCTGTCTATCCCAGTCTACAGCAAACACACAAACTATAATTCAACAGCATTCTGTATGACTTTTCATTCCTTTACCTTCTGCTAGCAAGAGTAAAACCATGACACTAACGAACACTGCTCCTTACAATACAGATAAGTGGCTGTGTTAATAGTAGAGTGGCCAGGTGAGGTATAAATTAGGCTTTTGCCATCCTACCTCATCTCTGAAGTCTTTTCAGATGGCCTTAATGAGTGGAGACCATGTCAACTCCTTCTCCCCATCTCTGCTGCAGCCCAACAGAACTGTAGAGCAAGTCCATAAGGTGAAGGACAGGGAGTGAGCTTTATTTTTCCATGCCAAACTAGTATCTGACTTAAAGAATATCCCTGGCATTCATCGGTTAGATACAAGTTCACACTGTCTTTATCTGAAAGAGTTACAAATATCTTTCAGAAGGGTTGGCATGTTAAAATAATTCATTCAGATAATGTGGTGGCTATAGGTTGGACATATAGGGTATTGTGAGATATGTGGGTAGAGGCATGCTTTTTAGCTCGATAACTCCCTGCCCAAGGCAGGCCATAGGAAAAAGAATTTATCTTCTTCACAGACTAAAGAAACTCCATCCTTCCTCTATTTCTATTCTCGAACTAGGCATAAAGATAGTCTCTGATCTAACCTGGTCTAATAGTTAAGTTGTAAGACCCTCCTTATTCCAGAGGGGCCCTGTTCCATATACCTAAGAAAGCAATGCTAGACAGAGAGGCCAAGAAGAATGCTGAACCACATAGGCCTTACTGGGTTTCCCCATCCAGTCCACTAGAATTAGATTTCACTAAATCCCCATAAAAACTCAAAAAGAACAGGGTTCAGAAAGCTTCCAGATAGCTGGACCTGTGGAGGTTCCTGGCAAAGGGCATTCCTCATCCTAAGCATCTCTTCATCTGTGTCCACTGTTACATTCTTTATGATAAATCAGTATAAGTATTTTCCTAAGTTTTGTGAGGTGCTTGAGCAAATTAATCAAATCCAAAGAAGACACTGTGGGGACTTCAAGCAGAAGTATAGGTATACAAAGCAGAAGCACAGGTAAAACAACTACAGGTGTAATATCTGGATGGTTGCAGATCAGAACTAAAGTGGGGGTAAAGTGTAGGGCTTGATACTCTAGTTATGTGACTGAAATGAACTGGCATATACCCAGCTGGTGCTGCAGAACTGATTGCTTGTTGCAGGGGGAGAAATCCCCACACCTTCTGAGGTCACTAAAGTCTTATGTGCTAATTGGGGTATGACAGTAGAGGAAAAAACAGACCATTTTCGCTAACAGATATAGGTTGTCAGTATTTTTTAAATAGAACATGTAAGGTTCATAAAATTCAAAGGAACTTTTTATTCAGTTACCTTTCATAATTGTTATTGAGGGAGTAAATTTCTTACCCCATTTTATTATCTGGCTTTGTCTGATAAAGCAGAAATTTCCCATTACTAGTCCCATTAATTATGACCAGTAACTTTTTTTATAGAGGGAGCTAATTATAGCCCCCTGTGACTCAGTTCTCTCAATTGTAAGGAGAAGTAATTGTAACAATGACTTCATAGCATGATTTGATAATTAAAGGGCCCAACGCAAGTAAAATGCTTAGCACAGAAGAAGCACATGGAAAGTGCTTTAACCATGAACACTTAGCTATCAGCTGCCAAAGGGAATACGTTAAGCTTGCTTTATATGTAGATAATTTTCACTCCTGATTTGGTATTCAGTTACTCTTAGGTTAATTCTTTTTAACCTTTAATGTATAGAAAAACCACCTGGGAGTGTTGCTAAATTGTAGCATCTAACTTAGTAGGTCTCAGGTAGACCTGGGGCTCTGTAGTTCTAACAAGCTCCCAGGAAATGCTATATGGCCAGTGCACATACCACAGTTGCCAAGACAAGAGTTAGATGACCCATCTCCTGTTTTCCTTATACTTATAGCTTCCACTCCTGGAAAGGTTGTAAAACTGCTCTAAAGCATTTTTAATGATGGCTGTACAGTAGATGTGACCTTGATAATAGTCCAAAAGGCCTCAACATGGAGTAGGACACAGGAAGGAGAAAAGCAGAGTGACAAGCTTTCAAGATAGCATTGCAATCTCTGAATCAGTTCAGTACAGAGTGGCTCGTTGTTCTATGTAAAGTTAGTTCTATGACAGTTAGGTCTCAATTTATTCTACTAGAAGTACAAGCACTTAAGAAGACAACCTCTCCTTCTGAGTCAGCACCATCCATGGGCTGCTGGGGGGAGAACCAGTCACCAGCCCTTTCCCGTGAGTCAGTGCCATTCACAACTGTGGGGGAGGAGAAAAAGACCACAAGCAGCCAAGCCCTCCCTATGAGTCAGCACCACATGCAGGCCGCTGGGGAAGAACTCGATGCCAGCCCCTTCTAGCACATGGGCTGGGAGACAAGAAGAGCCAAGAATCTCCCCGCCCCCATAAGTGATCAGCTGTCTGGAGAAACACAGGCTGTGATGATAGCTATTAAAATACAATTTAAAGCTTGTAGTGTTTAGTGTTTCACTGACTTTGCAGGCCTAAATCTGATAGTCTGATCATCTATTCAGAGGATAACAATACACAGTGTAGCATCTGTGGGGGATCCCCTTCTGAAGGTGATGACCACTGTTAATTCCCTATTATCTTGTCACAAAGTCCTGTATTGCTTTCACCGTTTTGCTTGGTTGGGTTTTATTCTGCTGTGTCTTGTTTGATTTTATTATATCCAATGGTAGGGGCAGCTATTTCAAAGATAACAAGATATATTATGGTAGCCATTTTGGATTTTCTATTATCTTGCTTTTAAGTCCTTTATTGCGTTCATTTTTTAAAATTGGTTCTATTCTGTTCTATTTTGTTTGATTTTTACTATGTCTGAAGGTATAGGCAGCTATTTTGAAGACAAGAGGCATTATGGAACCATTGTTGATTTCCTATTATCTTGTTTTGAAGTCCTATATCACTTATACTGTTTTGTTTTGATTGGCTTTATCCTATTTTATTTTTCTTGGATTTATTCTCTTTAAAATAAAAATTACAAAATACAAAAAAATCAATATAAGCACTTATAAATTAACTGATAAAAAAGTGAACATAAATTAATTTTGTTGGATTATGTATGTTCTCTTCTATAACTTTTGATAAACAGAGGTTGTATGAAAGTACCAGAGAATAAAAGATGCTTTACAAACATGAATGTAACAAATGTTCACATTGCATAGTGCTTAAATTCACCTCTGATTTTCTTACAATGCTTTTTAATAATCATCATCATAATATTTATGGAGAACTTTTACTCTTTATGTGTAAAGAGTGGTGCTTTAGCACTGTAAGCTATTTTAATTTTACTTTGTCTTTCTAGACACTGCTTAAAAAATAATGGAATAGCCAAGGATATAGCTCAATGGTACAAGTGCCTGCCTGGAAAGCTTGAGGTCATGAGTTAACAAACAACCAAACAACAAACAACAAACAAATACCAGAATAAAATGGGAAGACAAGAATATGTGCCAAAAAATTGGATCATGTAGTACAAATTCTAAAGTACGCTGGATAAACTAACAATCTTGGAATAAATATACTGGAAATTAAAACGAAATCTTTAATTAGGACCAGCCTCACATAGATGTAACCAAAAGAGGAATAACATCTCACTTGCATAGTTATAAACTTTATTATTTTCAAAAATCCTTTTTAAAATAAATATGTGCATGTGGTATGTCTAACATTTTAATCCTAAATTGAAGAAGTATGAAAGCATTAAACATAGTTGTTAATTCAATTGTCTACGAACATTTTGTCTTGGAAAAAAGGTCTCTCCTGAACCAGTTTGTGTATGGCAGTCTGAATGGTATTGGTAGTAAATTGTCCTCATCTTTTGGACTTTGAGACCGTTATCTCTGTGTTAAATTTTTATAACTAGGCAACTAAAATAACCTTTTGTAAACTCATATACTTCTCTCTTCCACCAAGCCAATTAGCACAGATGTTACACTATTTAAAACGAGTTTTCCTTTGCATTCACACGTGATCAGACCAATTGATGAAACCACCTAGCTAACACCAAGGCCTCCAGCTGTTTCTCAGCTGGCTGGCCAAAATAATCAGTGAGCTTTCCCTAGCTGTTCCTGGAACCAAAAATATATCTGCACAATGCCTGACTCAAACAGAAAGCTCTTGGCTACTACTGTTTTGCTATGGCCAATCCACTTGACCAGTGTGAGGATGAAATTTGACATCTGATTCTCTGGGCTGACTCCCATAATGTCCCAAGAGGCAAATAAAACCTTTACCTTGCAGCAAATTCAACTTCAGGATCAAGCACAGTTTTAAGAAATAGTTTATAAGGGGCTAGGGACTTAGCTCAGTGGCATAAGCGCCTGCTTGGTAACTGTGAGGTCAAGAGTTTGATACCCAGCAACAACAACAACAAAAAACAACACACACAAAAAAAGTTTATGTTACAACTGGTAAAGGAACCAAGTAGTGGAATAGCTTTGATATTTCTCTTTTTAACATAAACAATATTAATTTTGAGACTTCTAGAAAAAAAAGATACGGAAAACTACCTGTTTATTCATATATGTCATAATTCTGTTAACTCTTGCCTTAAACTAATGTATAGAAACCCATCTCTCACTATATTACCAACAATTCCCACAAGATTATGTAAATGGCAGGCAAATGATCATGGTCCTAGAGAACATGTAAGGCCAGATACATGTGAATACTTACTTGCATAGCACACAAAATACTCACCAGCAGTCATTTACTCCTAACATAATCAGTGAGCTTCCCTAGCTGTTCCTGGAACCAAAAGTGTACCTGCACAATGCCTGACTCAAACAGAAAGCTCTTGGCAGGAGTAAAGGACACATTACTCCTGTGTCCTTTGTGGCACTCACAAAGGACACAGGGAAAGACCAGTGCCTGTAAGAGCACAAGTCTTTTTCACAAGTGAATACAAGCAGATCTCTGCCACTTGAAGCAGAGGCAGCATCTGCAAAACATGTAGGACACTATCATTTCCAGATGCTGCTTCTCAGGTTTGGAGAGAGGCTCTGGAGTTTGCAGCTGAACTAAGGCCCTGGCTGCCTACTACAAGTACTACAAGGTTCTCAAGTTTATGTCAAACACAACGTGCCTGGATTCATTGGAAGGAACTCTGAGTTTTGTGGTCATGTAAATCATCTGGGGAGAGCTTCAGTGAGTCACGTGGCATGAGCTTAAGGCCTGCACAGTGTACTCCACCTAGCCATGCAGCCTTGGTGTGCTGCTCAGAACCTGGTAAGGCCCTGCCCAGCGACCCTAAGCTGGGGAACTTCAGTGCACCATGTGGGGTGAGCTGAAAGCCTGCAAAGTATACTCCACCTAGCCGTGCAGCCTTGGTGTGCCACAGCCTGGTAGGATCCTGCCCAGCAACCCCAAGCAGCCAAAGAGCCTTGTTTTGTTGCTCAGTTCCTAGTAGGGTCTCACCCAGCGACCCCAAGCAGCCAGGGAGCATCAGTGTGCTGCATGGCATGAGCTGAAGGCCAGCAAAGTGTACTCCACCTAGCTACACAGCCTTGGTGTGCTGCTCAGAAACTGGTAGAACACTGCCCAGCAACCCCAAGCATCTGGAAAGCCTTGGTGCACTGCGCCGGTCCTGGTAGGGGCCTGCTCAGGGATTCCAAGCATCCAGGGAACCTTGGTGTGCTGTACGACATGAACTGAAGTCCTGCAAAGTGTACTCCACCTACCTGTGCAGCCTTGGTGGTTACTCAGAACCTGGTAGGGTCCTGTCCAGTGACCCCAATCAGTTGGGGAGCCTTGTGCACCATGTGGGGTGTACTGAAGGTCCACCCAGCATACTCCACCATTCAGGGAGCCTCCAAGTACCACTCAGGACCTGGTAAGGCCTGCCTAACAACCCCCACTCAGCTGGCAAAATCCTCTCCAGTATGGACAGCCATCCTTAACCATGGAAACAACTGAGACTTTGCATTTGGCCTCCTCAGGGGAATATAGGAAAATGACAAAATAAAAGAGCAAAATGCAATCTCAAACCCCCAATCAATCCCAAACAAGCCTAGAAGACATGAACATAGAAGAAAGTGTAAGTCACACACCTGAAACTTCAGAAATGATAGCAACTCAAGTAAAGAAACAACTCCATGAAGCTGTAAAGGAAATCAGACCAGAAATAATCTTCCAGGTAAAACAAGAAATGATAAATGTCATGAAAGAAATGCTGAACACATCTAAAGACACAGTTAAAAAAATTGAGGCACACTTCAAAATGATGGAAACCTTGAATGAACAATATAAGAATTAGAATGCATGAAACAGATTTAAACAGATATCTAGGAAATTAAAAATTCCATCAAAAGTTGGCAAAACTGCCAGAATGAATGTAAAGATAGACTTTAAGACCACAAAGACAAGACTGCAGCTAGTGAACAGGAAAGGAAATGTCTTATTAAAAAATACTTAAGGAATCAGGAAATAATAATTCAATTTTACAAGACAATGCAAAGAAAAACAATATAAGATTGATAGGTATAAATAAAAAAGGTGACAATACAAATTATATTTAAAAAAACTATTTACAGAATAACAGAAAATTTCCCAAATGTGGGAAAAGAAACTGACATACAGATAAGTGAAGCATAGAGAACTCCATTTAGCAATAACCAAAATAAATCTACACTCAGACATATAATAACATCCCAGAAATTGAATGTAAGAACAGAATATTAAGAGCTGATAGAGAAAAGAAACAAATCACCTATAAAGGAAAACCCATCAGAATCACAGTAGAGTTCTCAACACAAATAAAGTCAAGAAGAGCATGGGGTGAAGTATTTCATATCCTAAAGGAAAACGACTTCCAACCCAGACTGATGTACCCTGAAAAATTATCCTTCAAAATCTATGGAAAAATAATATACTTTCACCACAAAGAATGGCTGAAGAACTTCATGACCACCAAACCAACCCTACAAAGAATACTGAAAGATAGTCTAGATAGACATAAAAATAACTATGACTTAAAGAACACCAACAGAAAAAAACCACCAAGCAGGACAAACAATTAAACAGAGGGGAAAGGTAAAGAACCAACAGCAGAAAGACAACATGACAAAAGCCAATATATATCACTTATAACCATTAATGTAAATGGCTCAATTCACAAATTAAAAGAAAAAAACTGGCAAAAATGGATCAAGAAACAATATCTAACCATATGCTGTATACAAGAAACCCATTTAACCCAAAAGGAAATTCATAGACTGAAAGTCAAAGGATGGAAAACAATACTTCATGAAAAGAGGACCCCCCCCCCAAGCAGGGGTAGCTATTCTGTTTGCAGATAATGTGAACTTCAAGAATGATCAAAAGTGATAAAAAAAGGTCACTACATACTAGTTAGGGGAAAATTTCAAGAAGAAAAAATAACAATCTTAAATATATATGCACCAAATATGGGAGCACGCAGCTATATAAAACAATCATTAATAAAATGAAAAATCAAATAAGCAATAACAATTATAACAGGAAACATTAACACCCCATTGACACAGAGAGAAATCAACTAGACAGAGAATTCATGAACAAAAATCTAACTGCATGGGAAATACTTCCCAGAATCAACAACTGGGATCTCATCTTATTAAAAAGTTTTTCTATGTCAAAAGAAATATCCAGTAGAGTGAAAAGAAACCCATGAATTGGGAAAAAAAATCTTAAGTCAATTGTCCCTCTGACAAAGGACTTCCATCTAGAACATATAAAGAATTTTAAAAAATCAGGCTCCCAAATGTCAAAGACCTAATCCAAAAATGGGCATCTGAGATGAATACACACTTCTCTGATGAAGAAATACAAATGGCAAATAAATACATGAAAAAATGTTCAGTATCATTGGTCATTAGAGAAATGCAAATTAAAACAACAATGAGATTCCATCTCACTTCAGAAAGAATGGCCAGGATCAAGAAAATAATCAATAACAAATGCTGGAGAGGTGAAAAGGAACTCTTCTGCACTGTTGGTGGTAGTGTAGACTGATACAATCACTGTGGAAATCAGTGTGAAGGTTCCTCAAAAAGCTGGGATTGAACATCCCATTTGACCCAGCTATCCCACTTCTGGACATATTCCCAGAAGAACTGAAAACATCATACCAAAGTGGTATATGTATATACATGTTTATACCAGCACAATTTGTAATAGTGAAATCTTGGAAACAACCCAAATGCCTGTCAACTGAGAAATGGATTAAAAAAAAAAGATGTGCTATTTTTATACAATGGTATACTACTCAGCTGTAAAAAAGGATCATATTGAAGCTTTTATATAAGTACATGGATGTGACTTGAGATCATACTCCTAAGTGAAATAAATCAAACTCAGATTTATCAATACCATACTGTCTTCCTACTGCAAGAAACTGAAAGAGTAAATAAGAACAAAAATCTTCAATAAATATTGTGAAAGAGTAAGAAACTGCTCAAAGGGAAAAAAGATAGGGAAAAGCAGAAAAGAAGGAAGAAAGAAAGAAGGAAGAGCAAAGAAAAAAGAATAGTTTGTAAATATACACTTAAGATAGCTAAGATGATTGTACTATTAATTCTATTAGTTCTTGGAACAAAACAGCTCTCATAGGATTAGATCAAATTTGCTTGTCTGTATCTCATAATCTGAGTAACTCTTTTGAAGATAACTATGCAAAATAACAATCTTTGTTAAGTTGCTACCACCTTGTTTTGAAAGCCTATATTGCTATTGTTTTGTATTTTTTGTTATTATTTGCCTCTTTCTTGTTTTTCTTGTATTTGTTTTGTTTTTCCCTCTTTAAAATAAAAAAATATCATTTAGTCAGAAGAGACAATGGAGGAAAAAATGTACAAATATGAGATGACATGCTTGGTTTAAGGTAATTAAATAGCACACATTCTTGAGGAGTTGGGGGAGGAGCTGAAGGGAGGATTTATGATGAGGCAGGACAGAGTGCCAGCAATAACCCTCCAGATCGGCCTTCAAAACTGACATGTTTAACCTAGGGAGAAGGGGCCTCTGCAGAATTCTCAGGGGTAATTAGAAACTGTGAGTCAGAAATACAAAGTGAGCAAGTTGGTATTGTGAAATACTTTGTATGTATGTATGTAGATTAATGAAATGAATTTACTGTACTCTAAAATTTCTAAATACATGGGACAGCTGTTTACTAAAATGAGAAGAAAAAATTACACAATGTATAATCTTTCTATAGTCTCAATTCTCCAACACATTAAAGTTAAGAGCTACAGGCAAGTCAGTAGAGTCAACTGTGTTCTAACACTTATTCTGAACATGTGCATTTGTTCCAATAAAAAAATTAGGGAATGACTGATGTAACTTCAATTTCAGGTATACTACACACAAAGTGTACTCTCAAGAAATGCAGGTGACTACAGAAAGCTATGTAGCTGAACCCAGGAATATACAAAACACCTTACCTGTACATACTGTGTGTATCTTGTCAACCAAGTCAGTTCATAATACGTGTTATGGGCTATGCTGATAACCTAAGTGCATTAGATTTCAGGTAATTCTCTGCTACCTCACACTAACTCACAAGCTACTCTTACCTTGTGCCACATGTGACTGATGAAGTTCATTGAGTGTTGTGTCCCAATTCCATCCTCCCCAGTAGCACTGCAGTGATTTCGGAAACATACAAACCACCTTAGAACTGAGTAATGTGAACAGTGCTATTCACATGAAGGGGAATTCATTCCTGACAACCAAAACAAATGGACATTTTTTTTTCCCCCACAAAGGTAACCAAGTACAGAAAAACTTTAGTCAAGACACCTTGGCAGCCCGCAAGAGTTAACGGATCAGAAGTGCTACTTGAATGAAACTCTCTATAGGTGATTCTATTAATGTTTTCTGTTGTTTTCCTTCCCAAAAGGGCCCTGCAATCAGGAGCCTCCTCTCAAGGTAAACCTGATTCAATCCACAGCTGTGGAACATGGGCTGGTGCCTGAATGATGTAAAGGTAATACTATGTCTTACTTTCCTCATTGCTGGGACCCAATACCCAAAATCAGCAAATAAGGAAAGGATAGGTTTACTGTGTCCCACAGTATGTAGAGGTTTCAGTCCACTGTCTGGTGGCTCTAAGGCAAGCCAGGATGGCAGAAGAGGGCACAGCAGAGGAACAGCTGTTCATGACATGATGTCCAAGAAGAGAGAGAGTCAAGGGAGTAGCTGGAAAGGGAACTTTCTGGATCATGCCTACAGTAATCTATCTCCTCTGAACAGCAAGTCAATGCTCCATAATCTAATATTGTTAATATAAAGCCACTTACTTTTGGTTCATTTCAAATATCATACTTTCAGTTGCTATTATTAAAGTTGTATCTATTGACCAAAGTAACTTTGGAAATTAACATTTTGACTGGAAATTATAAGGTTATAGGTAGAACTGTACACAAATACTATAAGAGAACTGGTAAAAATTCTAAGGAAAGTCATTATCAGTTTAAGTAATAAAGATGTTATGTGAGTTTGATTATATTATCTTTTGGTGATTCATACATTCGAGACACTTAAAATCTTTTAGCCACATCATCAAGTTAGTGTTCTCAAGGGTCTTTAGGTTGTTTTCTCAAAAATTTAAAACATTTTTTTGTGACCAATTATATTTTACAAATACCCCATACTAAGGTCAAGCTTATGTGAGTTAAATTCACTAGTCTAATAAAATAAAATACAATAAGGTTAACCAGAGTCATTTGAAATGACAGACACCCTTACAAAGAAGTTTAATAGGTATAAGTGGAGAACTCTTTGTATAAATGATCATATAATAATATTCTTATGGTTAAATGAATAGAATTTTGCCCTTGGGTTTTTTGTGTTTTCTTGGCACTCTTCCTGACTTTTATCATTACCACCATAAGATGGAATGGTCCTTTATTTTTCAACAATTGTAGTTTCTTTTTCACTAAGCTAGGGCCTTTATTAACTCAAAAATGTGCTTTTAATTTCATTGGAAAAAGTCATCCTGTTTCAGTGGAGAGCTCCTTAAACCAATTCCTCATGAACAGTGAGTGATAATTGTATATATTTTTTCTTAAGTTTTATTAACATATACTGTCTTTCATTACCCTATCTCCTTATAAGAGATATTCTTATATTCTTAGCTTTCTTGCATGTACAAAAGTGTGTCAACTGTGAAAGTAAGAGAAGTTCTGACTTTGTATGGGGCTTGTTAATGGTTGGGTCCATTGTAAGATGATTGTAAGATAATTTAGCTGTTTCCTTGAAGAACCCTAAGGTCAGTATGTTTGTGAGGGTATATATACTGGTACTCTGGGAAGCAAGTAGATGAGATTGGCAAGGGAGTCCTCATATTTCGTATTTCAATATATTCTTCACCTCTTTTTCTAGTAGGGGAGTCCTAGAGTAGTATTCTTGATGTCTCTCAGTCACAGATATTCTGTTTTATACTTATCTGAAAATTAAACTTCTAGTAATCTGCTATAGTGAAAAAAAATCTAGTTCTTGGAAAAAAGAAAAAAACTTCAGATAAATTCTCCTATCTTCAGATGTACCTTCATTCTCATTCCCAAATTCCAAGCTTCTGTAGTATTTTACAATGTAGATCAAGTTGCTTCTTGGCTTTTACCTACTGCTGATTTAGGGTTCAGATTTCTGATGTTGCTTAGTTACAAATACAACCTTATTTCTAATTGACTAAATTTATTACTGTCATATTCTCTTATGTTTTCTTAGTTTTTTTAAGGGTTTAACTATCTTTAGTTTCCTTGCCATGGAGTTTCATAAAGTAGGACAGTTAAATGCTTGCACTAAAGGTGCCATCTCTAAAGTGAAGTTCCATTCTGGTCTTTTATAAATTATAGAATTACATAGTTCCTACACAGTGAGAGGGACCCTAGGAGCATATAGTGAACTGTTTCCTCCTGGAGAGCAAAGTACTCTCATGTGCCACATAATGATGCTTTGTTCAAAGACAGATCACATATATGACAGTGGGCCCATAAGATTATGTCACCTAGAATGGTTTGGGGATGATAATGCACAATGTATGTACCACTGTTGCCTGCTGACTGATACGATTTGAAATTCTGTTGTACTTTTTTTCTTCTTCCTTGTTCTCCTTTTAAAAGATTTTATCCTTGAAATAAAATGGATTTGCAAAAAAAAAAAAAAAAAAAGACTGCATCACCTAGTGATGCTGCCTCTATTAGAGTTTATGTAAGTATACTCAATGGTGTTCTTCCAACAACAAAAGACTGAAGAATGCACTTCTCAGAACATGATACAGTGTGTATCATGATACAGTGTGTAATTGTCTATTTTTCAATTTGCAGATGAGGTGGTTGAAACAGCAGGAAGCTGAAAAACTTACTCAAGAATATCCAAAGTCATATAGATAGCTATCATGGTATTACTTATTCTATGTACCTTAAATAAGTATCATGCTAAGGTTTTATAGCTGTTTTTTGACTTCAGTTCCATTTCAACTCTAGCTGGATTTTGTATTACCTTTACATTTTATCCTTTTCTGGAAGGCATATTAGTTCTTCATATTTAAGTTCATATCAGAAAATTAGGTGTTGAATTAGATATAATATGGTAAATATGAAATTCTTATCTCACTGATTTATAAAAATTTCAGACAACAATGATTTTTGATTTCTTTAGATATGTTCTTTTAAGGAATATATACTGTACAAAGAATATTTATGGTATAACTATCAAAACACTGTATAATGAATATAGTTACTTATCTTTTTAAAGTAAATGATAAAATCATTATTTTTAATTTTCAAGAAATACTTAAAATGGAAAAATCAGCTGAGTTTCTTTTAAGTGTTATAATTACTTACTTGTATGTTATTAGAAACTTCTAGAAAAAAATCATAGGGCTTGACCAACAGGCAGAGGACCAAAGGATTAGGATATGGGAAGATTTGACTTAAGTTAAATTAATGCTATTTTTCTGTTTAATACAGGTCATAGCCGTGAAATAGTAAATTTTAATTATCACATTAATATACTTTTAATAAAATAATTTGTTTTAGGAGCTTTAAAACACTTCCGGTGCTTTCATAAATGCAGCACTCTAGAGGAAACCAAAGGCTAAAAAACAAGCTGTCTTCAAATACTTACAGATTCTTTTCGGCCCATAGTTTTGCTGTGTGAGCGGGACCGTGAGATGTTGCTAAAAAAAGAATCTTTTTTAGTAGCAGATGAAGGTGGAGAGCCCGTAAATTCTCTTCCCCCAGGCAAACTTTCAATGCTTGGAGATGAGCTGATGTTTTTAGAACTCTGTCCTATAAGAAAAATTAAGTAGCAGTTAAAACAGAGGCTTTCACTAAACTATTGAATATCACATTAATGATATTCATATACAAACACGATATTCATATACAAACATATACTAAGAAAAACAGAAGGTAAACAAAAATATTAGAAAAAAATGAATGATGACCAACTCTGATATGCTTCTATCCACACTATCAACATAAACACTCTGCTCTGTAAAACTGTAACAAAACTTGCAGTTCATAATAAGATGTCTTTCTTCTATGGCTTCTGTTGTTAGTGCCCTGCTTAGGAAGGCATTTCTTATCCTAAGATGAATACTGAGATATAATTTAGGTATTTAATATAAGCCTAAGTTTTTCATTTTCTCCTTTCATGAATGTTTTCACTGCTCTTCTGTATGAGCCAGTGGCTTTAACTGCCTTTGAGGTAATGAAAGATTAAAACAACAGGAATGTTTACTCAACTTTGACTTTGAAATTAGTTTTAAAAGCCCACAGAATAAAAGATAAACCTATGAAGGCAAAGTACTTTGATTCACAAGAGCATAAGATTTTCACAAAATAAAATGAGAAAAAAATTCCATCTTTTTAAAATTTATATAACTGAATTTATCTGTCCCTTCATGATTGGGATTATCTTTTTATAAACTTGATAGTAGTGACTTTTAAAAGGCATTACTGTGATGATATTTTAGATTTTTTTTGTCTACTACTGTTTTCTACCACTCCCTAGATTGATTTTGATTGTATTATTTTTTCCTTTAAAAAAAGAAAAAAAAAAGTCGTGTGCCTGACAAAATAATGCTGATGTCTTAATTCCCAGAGCCCATGAAAATAATACCATACATGGCTAAAGAGACTTTGCAGGTCTCATGCAGGCTGCAGATGCAGCTAAGGTTGAAGAGAATATCTAGGTAATCGTTGTTGGCCAATCTCATCACTTAGTTCTCATGGTGGAAGAGGAAGGAAGAGTGGTGACAGAGAAGTGACTGATGCAGGAAACAAGACAGCTGAAGCATGAGAGGGACTTGACCTGGCGCTACTTGTTTGTGAATGGAAACAAGGGTCATGAGCCAACAAGTCCTCCAGAAGCTGAAAAGCATCCTCAGTTAACTGCCAATAAGGAAACGGGGACCTTGATCCTATACTTACAGGAAACACAATTCTGCCAACATTGCAAAAAAAGCCATGAAATCGCCTTAAGAGCCTCTGAACACCTGGGTGTTAGCCAGGGGAGACCCATATGTGAATTCTGATCCGTGTAACCTTTAAACAGTAAATCTATACTGTTAAACCATAAAATTGTTTTGTAATATTTTGATAGCAACAGAAAACTGTCCAGATTTCCAACTTACAAAGTTGTATATAGTAGTCTCTTACAATTTTTGAAAATCATCCTTCTTCTGTACCTTGAGTTGTATTATAATTGTTATTTTGTACATGTTAGCACTTTTTTCTCATTCATTCTTGATCAGGCTTACGAAATATGAGATTACTTCACTGTTTTAAAGAAGTGTGTTTTATTTTACTGACAAAATCTGTGTTAATACGTTGTTAATCTTTTATGCATCCCTTTTGTTTCTTTAGGTAGATTTTGATGTTCTTTTTCTAGCTTCTTGAATTGTACACTAGACAATTTATGGTCTTTCTTATTTTCTAGTAATTGTACTTCCTCTGAATATAATTTTACCTCAATTTTTCAGGGTGTTGGTACTTGGAAATTTTTAAAGACAGAATTATTTTAAAAATGATTTCATACGTATTAAGTGGTAGAATGTGTACATAAAATACTTTCAGAGTGAGAGGAAAGTAGGTCTGAAGTAGACCTGAATTCTTTCATGTCTGCAGATATTTTATCCTCCCGTTTGAATATTAATTTGCTTGAGAGTAAGATTATAGTTCAAAATAATTTTCTTACAGAAATTTGAAAATAAATACAAATGTATACAGGCCCTCAGTTTTGCCAACAAGAAATTTCATGATGATGATTTTTTTTTTTTTTTTTGTATTGGCAATTGAGCTCACAACCTCATGCTTGCCAGGCAGGCGCTTATGCCACTGAGCTAAATTCCAGGCAATTATTATTCTTTGTAGATAGTGTCTTGCTCTGCAATTCAGACTGGCCTTGAACTCACTCTGTAGTCTAGGTAGGCTTCAAACTGCCAGCAAATGTCCTAATGCTAGGATTACAGGGATGTGCCACCATGCCTGGCTAATGATGATTATCTTATAAACAAACTTTTGTTTTTGGTCCTTTTAGAAAAAGGAGTTTCCTCCTCATCTGTGAAGTTTTGAAAGTTTTATGTGAAGTTCTTAGAGATGGGACCTTTTTACATTGAGTCTGCTTGTCATGTATTTTTCAGTCTGGCCAATGCTTTTCTTTAGCTCTGGGAAATTTTATTACTCCTTTGATTGTAGATTTCCAATATTTGTCATTATATTTCAAATTCTGAATTAACTCAGAATTGAAGATAGAATCATTGAAATTTTATTATATTCTTAGAAAAATTTCAAATTTGGGGAACTAATGTAACTATCTGAATTTTCTTCTAAATTTAAAAAAAGTTGTTAGTGGTTATATCTATTAAATCTTATAAAATTTTAATTGCCTGGATTATTTTCTGAAATAAGGCAAGGGGCATGTATTATATATTCATGTATATCTACCACATTTGTATGAAATGTGTAACATCTGAGTAAATTTTCATTACAATCTGTTAGGAAAATTTTCCATTTAAAGAAATTACCACATTATTAAAGAAAAAATTTCAAAAGCTATCCTGTTCGTATATATTAATTTTTTACATGATAAAAGTACAATAAAACCAAGAACCTTCTTATTTAATTCTAGATTTTAGAAGTACAGTAGCTGGATACTATTCAATTTTTCTCCAATCTTTATATATACACATTTTTTAGTTTGTCTAACTAAAGAGGAAATCAGAAAATTAGAATACATTATATACAGTATACATGCAGTAGGTTTATTTTTAGGCTTTTACACATATTATTTCATCTAATTCTAATGACTTTGTGAGGTAGTTACAGGTGAGAAAACTGAGAGAGAATTCAATTCATTTGTCCAATGACACACAGTTACATATACAGATAGTGGTGTCAAAAACCCTGATTCATCCAAATGCAAAGGCTATGCCTATACATAAAATCACATTTCCAAATCCTGGAGGGTGACTCAAAAAACCAATGACAATGTAAAAAAGACCTAATTCATAGTGGGCTGGGGGGAGGCAGAAGAACTAGCCATTCTATTCTTTTAGGATTTTGAGGTTATTTGGTTTTTTAGCAATAGAAAATAGGTGTCTCTCTTGTAATCAGTTACAAAGGTTCATCTTACTATAGGCAGGGACTATGATGGATACCAGCCTCCCTTGTTGGGAAAAGACAGCCTGTGGCAGCATGTTGTGGGATACAACAAAGATCTGCTTAAGTCCCTTCTGAAATGTCTGAAGAAAGGTGTGTGTAACTAGTGCTGCTCAGTGACGTACCATGTGAGCCACATTTGGTTTTATATTGGCTAGCATTCACATTTAAGAAGTAAAGCAAGATGAAATAATTTCAATACTTTATTTAATCCCATATATCTAAACTATTATTACTCCAATGTACAGTAAAAATGTTTTTGACACATTTTACTTTCACTGTATCACACTAAGTCTTCAAATTCAGTGTGTATTTTGTACTTGTGATATATATTTCAAGTACCCAATAGCCACATGTAGTTAGGCAATAACATAATGAACAGTGTAAGCATAAACAAATAGTTTATATTTTCAGACACATTTCTCAACATGAAAGTTATTATATTTTTATAACTATTATAACAAAATAATTATTTACTGAGAGAATATATACGTATTCCACAAGAATTTGAAAGCAGTTTGTTGCCTAGAGAAGCAATAACTTCCTCAGGTTTCTTTTGCAGCTATGATTGTGCTTTAGTTCTGTTTTGGTAATAACCTAAGGTCAGTTCTTAATCAGAATTTATCTCTGAATTATCAACTTTCAAATTAATGGCAAAATTAGTAAAGATCTTAACCTACATTTCACATAAAAATTCTAAAAAATGTTTGGTTTCAACTACAAAATTTTTTGTGTTCTTTGGGAACAAGAGAGTAGACCTGGTCATTTGAACATATTCCCAAAAGGGAAGATGGAGTCCTTCCTTTGGAGACTTTTTAAAAAGCCCTAGTGTCAGTACTTTTGGCTCAGACAGAAGAATGTACTATCAGACTTTCCTTCCTGTTTTATATCTAGCGTATACAGCATACGATCACATTTGTGTGGCACACAGGGGTAAATGGATGAAGCTTCCTTCATGCTTCACCTGACAGCTCTGAAGCTGAGGGGTAGGCGTGTGTGTGCGTGTGCGCACATTTCTTTGCAGTATTGTGGACTGAACCTACATCCCTAGTGCAACACTGCTTCTTTCATTCTCTAGGTCCTAATCTTGAAAGTACTCATCAATAAACTTTCCAACTCACAGATTTCACACTTTGCTTCTCAGGATTTCTGACCCAAGATGAATCTCTAAAATTATATTATACTGTAAAGTATTCTGGAATATAATTCTAATTATGGGTCATTCTTAAACCACCTCAGTTGTGGATATATTTTCATGTTTTTAAAAATTAATCTGATCGGTACTCTTTTGATACACATAATGATCAAATTAATCACAGAGAATCTGTACCTGTACATAATGTATCTTGATTCTTCTTTTTTCTCCCATGCCTGTAGTCTTTCATTTATAACCAACCATCAGGGCACAAGCCTCATGTACAGGCTTTATGAGATGCCTATAGAAAACTCTGTCATGCACTGGGATGGGCACAAGACCACATAAGAAGCTTCTAAAAAGTTCTCAAATTAATTTCACAAGGGCAATATAGACTCGTACATATACTATCCTACAACCCAAGATGTTAACAAACAGAAAGGTACAGACATGTTTTAGGTGCACAAAATGGTACTGTCTGTAACAGCACAAAAAAGGAGTGTCCAACCTTATCTGAGATAATTGGAGATGTGAGTAAAATCTTAAAACCTGAGAAGGAGAGTGTGGTGGCAGTGGTGATTCAGGAAGGGTCATTTCTGGTAGATAGAATAATATTTATAAAGGCATTTAGATTACTCGCAACACCTAGCTCATCCAGTGCTTCATTAAAATGTTTAGTGATCAACATGTAATTCAAACTAACACCAACACCAAATTATAAAATATGATTAAGTTCAACAGAATGTCAGAATGCTTTTCATTCATTTGATATTTCAGTGGCTTGTGTGTATGTGTAGGGGACCAAATATCAAATTCTCTTTATAAGCTGCTGGTATATTAAACATGAGCTTAGTCTATCCCCCAGGCACCTAGTCTTGGGGAAGAAAGATGAGGGATGATGAGGCTGTAAAAACAGGGTCAGCCAGTTCAAAAGGAGCTCTTCTCAAGTTCAAGGGTTTTATTACTGTTGTTTGTTTCCCATCAGGGTGTGGCAAAGCAAGGTGTTACAAGCTACTGTACAGTGTGCTTGATACCTGCTCCTTTTAATTTTTTTTTTTTGATTTAGAGGGCATTCTCACTGGTGTGATGATTCTTGCATGTATAATTTTGCTAACAACTAATAAAAAATCCAGGGCCAAACCTATTGTTTATGCAGTTATAAAACTCATCTAGGCATTTTTAGTGCCTTGCTTTATGTACAAGCTACATAAACTTGGGAGATGTCAGTGAAAATTCATAGGGTGGGAAGTTTGGAAGGGAAAAAAAGAGAGTGGGGAAAAAAAGGGTGGTGTTGAACTAACATGAGAGTAAAAGGTTTCTTTAGACACCATGAATATGGGAAGCTTTGGGCTAATTATGTTGACTTATTATTTTGAGTATATATAGTTCTGATTTTTGGGGTTTGACAAGATAGAAACATACATTATACAAGTGTTTAGCTTATGTGACAGATTAATATTTCAATGAGGGGTAAGGGGGTTTGTTAATAGATATCTGCTATTAAAAATCGCATGTACATATATGTACATACGTATATGTTCAGGTTATGTTCTTCAAGCATTAAAAGAATTTCCACAGAAACAATTATCATGCATAGCAAAAGTCCTTCTATATAAATCCAGCTACAATTAAATTGACTGAGACCATGCCTTGACGGCTATGGTGAGTCACAGCATCCTCAAAAATAAAAAGATACCAAATGCACAAAACCACATGTTATGTTGGTCATGGGCTGATTAGACATTAGTCCATCAAGATGTCTTATTTAAGAGGAACGAGTGGGAGATCTTAGGTTTGGCCCTGAAGTAAGATCCAGATGTTTTTTAAAGATCATTAATAGAAACCCCCACATGTTATGGGCGTGAGGTGAGCAGAGAGATCCCTGCTTAGCAGGTTGATGATTTCACAGAGGATGGTAGCGTAAGAGGTCAAACATGGGTGGTGGACAGGCCTATTGACAAGGACTGATTTGACTTAATGGACTAATGTCTAATGATGGACTGCAAGTATTATGTAAAGTAGAATCATAATATTAGGTAATTAATAGTCATGTTGTTAAGGCCTTATGTTGGATTAGAGAGGTGAATGGTGTGGTATGTATGAACTGTTTGTACTTGCTTGATTTTGTAAGGTTAAGAATTTAATGCTGATTAAACATATAATGAGTTATGTCTTGTTATACATGTATGTACTAATACATTTATGAATGGAGAGGTACATTAATGCACAATGTACATAAATGTAAAGGTAACATTATATGAGTAAGGGTTCATTGATTTCAAGGAATAGTTTTAATAAGAATTTCAGTTTTGGGTATGGATAGTATAGCTGCTTGCTTCTTCCTTGAATTGTACACTACGGAAAATTATTTCCATTTTTGGTTTACAAAACCAAAGTAATTGGTTATACTATGAGGACTTTTCATTTCAGGATTTTATTTTTTCTCATGTTTATTAGTGGAGAAAGAATTAAGATGATAGAGAAATAAATAATTGATGCCAGTTGTCTGATGGAAATGTAGGGATATTCAACTGGTTGACCTCCAATTCATGTAAAGATAAATAGGTTTGCTACTAGAATTCATAGAAGACATTGGCTAAGGGGGAGAAATGATATGCTACGCTGTTTTGATGGATGTAAAACTGGGAACAAGGTTAGGATTAGAATTGAGAATAGATGGGTTAAAACTCTGAGTTTATTGGGAATGGAGAGGAAGATTGTTTACACAAAGAGGAAGCATTATTCCAGTTTAATATGTGGGGGTGTGTTTAGGGGGTTGGCTGCTGTGTAGTTGTCTGGGTCATCAAGGAGGTTGGGTGAGAATAGGACTAAAGATGGGAAGGTTAACACTATGAATATGAATCCTATGATATCTCTGATCGTATAGTAGGGGAGGAAAGTGATTTTATCAGATTCAGAGTTAAATTCTGAAGGGTTGTTTGATCTGGTTTTGTAAGGAATAAAAGATGGACTAGGGCTGCAAAAATAAATGGAAGAATAAAGTGGAATGTGAAGATATATATATATATATATATATATATATATATGAAAAACCATGTATTTTAGAGATGGTCATAGTACTTAAATACAAAGTACTTTTTTTGAGACAAGGTCTTGTTATGTATTTCAGGCAGGTCTTGAACTCACTTTATAGCCTAGGCTGACCTCGAGCTCAGGGCAATCCTCCTGCTTCAGCCTCCCCAAGTGCTAGGACTACAGGTGTACCACCATGCCTGACACAAACTAATTTTAAAGAAACCTAAGAAGTTAAATCTTCAATATTCAAAATCCACTGTAGCACTTTTTTTGATGATTGTAACCTATACTACAGACATAAAATGGAACTTTATAATACTTTTTAATAATTACTTATTGACCTAAATTGTGAAATCACACTTTATATTCAGGTTTTTTTCCTTGAAAAATTAAAATTCATAGAACTATTTTGATTTTCATGGTATGTTAAACAACAAAGATAGAGACATAAAAGCTCATTAAAAAAATAAAGATACAGGGCTGGGGATTTAGTTCAGTGGCATAAGCACCTGCTTGGCAAGTGCAAGATCGTGAGTTTGATCCCTGGTTCCACAAAAAAAAAAAAAAAAAGAAAAAAAGATACAGATATAAAAGCTCATCCACAACAAAGATGCAGATATAAAAGCTCATTAACAAAGAACTGGGTTAGGGTGGAGCTCAGTGATAAAGCACTTGCCTAGTGTGTGTGAGGTCCTAGCACTGGAAAAAAATATAATTAAAGAATTATGAAATTTTAAATATTTATTTCATTTATCTTGTTACTTTGAAATAAGCACTTGAACAATATTAAATAATAGTTTAATTTCCTCAAAATAGGGGACTGTAATTGGTTTGGCATGTCTGATAAAATTCTCTAACTTTTCATATAATTGATACTATTCAGCACACAGAGTTAGAAAATTTTTTGTTGTCAATGTTTTGGATTACTTCTCCTTGCTTTCTGTACGGTTTAGGAATAACACTGAGGAAAACACAAAAGTGACAAATCAGAGTAGGTATCATTTCATTATACCATTGTCAGTTATCACCATAGAATGAAAGCTGTTTATGTAGGACTTATAGCTCAAAATAGTTGGAACTTTCCATATCAGACTAATAGAATCCTTGTCAGAATATGGAAGTAGAGGCATTCTAAGCAGAATTCCAGAAAAAGAAGTGGTTCCTGACTATGCAGATTTGACTGGGTCATTTAAGCAAAGGTAATGTTCACATGACTTGGTGAATCTGTCTTGGTTACTTTTCTCTGATTGCCGGGACAAAATACCTCTCACCCAAAATTAAGGAAGGGAAGGTTTATTTAGCTTACAGTTTTTGGAAGGTTAAGTCATAATCAGCTGGCTGCAAGGCAGGGTGGCATGGCATTGGGGCAACATTTCAAGGCAGCAGCCAGAACAAAAGGGGGAACAAGCCTCTTCTCCTTCCTTATATTGTACAAGGCACGTTTCCCCCACAGGTGTAGCACTCACAACATCTCTATGCCCTCTTCTTGCACAGGATGAGAATATTTACAAAGTAAGAATATTGGCTCCCTGCCAATATTCTCAGTTAAACTTCTAAACCTCAGTTAAAACTTCTAAATTTCAGTTAAACTTCTAAACTACTCAGGTTGACACGATGTATCAACCATGACAACTGGGTCATTTAAAGCAAAGGTAATATTCAAGCAAGCTGGTGAATCTGCAGAGAAAGCAAGCAACCAATGAAAACAGAGCTTAAAACATTGTATATACTCTCAATAAATATTTGCTGAATAAATGTATGAGACAATTCTACTTATGTAACACAAATTATTTGAATGAAATAATATAACCTCCCTCTTCAAAGTTTAAGTAACATTTTTCATGTGGCTCTGGCCTGTAGAAAAAAATAAATGAATTAAGCAACAGCACAGAAGTCAGAATAAGAAAGCAAGCCCTCCACTTTCTTTTCCCATAGGTATAAATTAGCTCCACAGTCCATATCTTGCAGAGAAATACAAGTTGGGATAACAACAAACTCATTTAAAAGTTGTCTGTGGGGCTCATAATTTAATTCAGGGAAGAAATTAACTCCTTTGAATTTTCTTCATATTGTATGATTCATCCAAACTGACAAAGCAAAAGAGAAACCATATGGAGATATCTATCTTTCCTATTGTTCATGCTACACCTCTTTATTACATAGATCCTCTAAGAGACACCAAGAAGAGTGAAGAATTCATCATGGAATCCTGAGGTAGGAAGTCCTTAAAGTTCATCTGGCTCAATTACCAGAAACAGCTAGAAACTACCTGTGAATCCCAGAATTAAATATAGAAGTCACAGAACACTGTTTTTTTTTTGCCATCACTTATCTGTTAATCACAACCCATGGTATGAGGACATACCATGATCAGAACAGTATTTTAATACTACTAGCATGGCTATATTGTGCCGACATTTTAAAGTAAGGAAAAATGGTGTAAGTTTTAGTTAATAGACTGTAATCATTTTAGTCTGAATTTGGAAGTTAGTAAAGGGTTCCATTTAGCAAGAAATCCACTCTCTGCCATGTTTTATCTAAAAGATTGCCTGTTAAAAGATTAATGCAGCAAATTTAAATGTCTGTATTTTTAAAAATTTTGCCGCAAGTGCTGAAAATGTATTGCCACTATTTTGTATTTGTTACACTATATTTTTTTACATTTTGAGAAAATGGATATATGAAATTATTTTTTAGTTTAAAACATTGTGAGTTTCTGACATATAGACATGCCATATAGTATTTTAACTGGGTTAGTGTAATATGAAGGCTTTACTTTAAAGCATGTCAAAATCAAGCTGTAATTAGTTTAGGTAAAATATAAGTACCTCAGACGAATCATAGCATATAAATTGTGAAATCTCAGAACTAATTTGTCAAATGCTGTTACACAGAACTTATGCAACAAAAAGAACACTTTGCTGTCAGCTACCTTACAAAGGATAATGTTAAATAAAATAATTACAAAATGCATGGTAAATCATATTTTGTTAAAAAAAAAAAAAGGCTTGTGCAGTGAATAGAAAACCCGTATCTCCAAGGCACAACAGTGCCACTCAGTGGCTGAATAATGGTAGTGGACTGATAAACACTGAATGGAGTGTGACAACAGGAAAAGCAGAACTGGCAATGTAACACCATAGGGAATTGTGGAGGGAAGGAAAGGGGGAGAGAGACAGACACAGAGAGACTGTGAGAGAGATGGGGTGGCAAATAGTCTATGTTGCTATGGTAACTGTACCTTGGAGGTCAGTTAGAGTCTGGGCAGGAGCAGAAACCTGAGCATCGCTTCCTGTAACTACATCTCCTGGATTTCATAAGAAAAAATAATGAGATTTTATAAGAAGGAAATAACCAACTTCTCTTTCATACTGAATCTAATACCTTTATGAAATTACTAAAAACACAGTATAAAGAAGATGTAACACAAGGTTAGAAAAACATAAATATTTTAAAAGGAAATAATGTTTCAAAAAGAGTATTTCCCAAGAATTTCATTTGTTTTTTCCACAGAAAAACAAGTTTCTACTAGACTACAATATAGGTTATTTTAGCAATCAAAATATTTTGCTGAGATTTCATAGTGCTAAAAATATTGGTGTCATTTTATAATTCTTTTTTAAAGAAATTTTAAACCCAAAAGTTATTTATCATTTATTAACAGACATTGTTTTGAAATTAACTTCTTGTATTAGGCATACTGATATTTAAGTAAACTGAAAGCAACTTTTTCAGTGGTTAAAACCCGAAATAAGTTCTAGTTTCATACTAGATAATGAAAAGATTTCAAAAGTTACCACATGTACTTACAAATGTTAACATGTAAAAATAAAGCTGTGATATACATCCCCTTAATCAGATATACTTATTATGGTTAAGATTTCATTTATAAATTGAATCTGTAGTAAATGCTTAAAGTAGTATAAAATTAAAAAATAAAAAATAAAGACAAAGCAAACAGGAATAAAAAAAGCATTTTAAGAACTCAGAAAAGACAAGAAAAGTAGCACAGCAGGAAGTCTCGTGAGGAACTTGAGGTGTTCTAGCAAGATTCTCTTATTTTCCTGAATGGCAAACTTCAACCCTGAGCTTAGTCACAGTCAACAGAATTACCTTCTGGCTATAGCATCTGAAGGCCTATGCTACTTTGAAATTAACAAACCTTTCACAAAGGCATCATATTTTCCACGAAAGATAAATTAATAGAATTACTTCTCCTTTAGCTTTTATATAATATATACAGTAGTAAAAAAATAAAATTCTGAATTAAATAACGTGCCCTAGGTGTCCTGACCATTTGCTACAATTTAAGCATGGCCAACTTATGGAAACTGTTAGGTCCCCATCAATTACAAGACCTACATTTGCATTCTCCTATAAAGGAAAGAAAATTTATAAATAGTAACATTTCAAATAAGTCATAAACAGCTTCCCGAGAAAATGGTCAAGTTCTAAATTTTCATAATTCAGTTAACTCTAAATTCACTGACAAATGGTGGGCCCACTTTCATGAAATTTTATACCGGCTATCCTTTTTACAGTGGGTCATCCACTAACATATATGTAGATACTGCTTTTTGATTCCAAGTTATCTACTAGCATATATGTAGAGACTAAAACTCATTTTAATATAAATTTCACCAAAAAAGTTATGGGAAACATCTGTATTGCTTGTATTCATCATTATGCCAAACCCAACACACACATAAACTACATAATGCATTTCAACCAATACACACACAAATTTGGGTTACAAACACAACTGTCTTCTTTATAAGCACAAATAATTGTAACCTATAAAAACCTTATATACGTTCCGCCTTAGAGTCATTTTTCAAAACAACTTTCAAATATTCCAACAGAGTACACTAAAAAGGTGAATACATTTCCACAAAGCCAGCAGGTAGATGACTATTGAGGACTGTTGGAAATTGCACGCCAACTGGACCTGAAGAGGCTGCTGTGCTCACCAGCTGCACGTGATGTGCTTGCAGATCTGTCAGTGAACTAGCACCACAGGGTACTTGTGGGAAAGACCAGCACAAAGAACCAATGCTGGAGAAATGTTTTTCATTTTAAAGTTCATAAATATATTTTTTCACAAAAAGAACCGCAGATATTTTTTGAGCTGGAAGGCTCCGTAGGAATCAGTCCTAGTGTCTCATTTTTGGTGAGGAAATGGAGGCAGACATTTTCTACTGCTGCTCAGGACTAATCCATGGATGAAGGGAGGAAGAATACCAAACACATTCTTACTTCTATAAACTGTTTGCCCTTTATTTTATTCAAGCCTTTATGTAGAAAGGAGCATTAGCAGGAATATTTATCTTTACTATAAATATAGAACAGCTATTTTGGTAGCCTGACACAGAAGAGTGTACAAGAAATAAAAATATATGAGCTGCAAAACCAGGCCCATGTCTTTCAGGACAGGGATCAGTTATAATATGCCCTAGTGATACTCATGTTCCCAATACTTCGCTTAAGTGTTTTGTTGTCTCTTTGTAATTGGGGACTGAGTTTTCATCAGTTGTTCATCTCTGTATTCTTCCTTTCTCACTTACTGTGATATTAATACTTGACATTTCCATAGAGACACAACTTTATATTTCTATAGTCATTTGGCTTTGTTCCTCAGAAAATTTAAGCTACAACATTAAGAGCTTCTGACTCATTTGCCTGCCATTAGTTAGAATTACAACTGACTAAAGCTTGTTATCCAAGCAATATTGAAATCATATTTGTTCAGAACAATAAAAGAATACAATTAAGAAATATATAAAATAACATTCATTTTCATTTTAGAAGTGGGCATGTCTCCTGGCATTAATGTTTACAATATGTTAATAAACTGAAATCTCCTTTTCTTTAAATCATGAAAAATAATTTTTAAATGAGATAGTCTTATGTACTATAAGCTGAATATTCTGATAAAAATTTAAATACAATTATATAAAGTTCAATATTTCATATAGACAAAGAAATATAGAAAGGACAGATGACATGTAAACAATGGAGGGACACAGGCACACATGCATGTGCAGGTATGTGCAAACACACATCCTCATTATTGAATATTTGTTAATTTGCATCATTGGGGAAATAGAGTCTATTTACAAATTTAAATGTAAATGTGTAAATGTTTTAATAAGTTTGGATGCAAGCTTCTTAAGCAGAGTATATGGATCTTAAAGTGTTCTTACTAACAATAGTACAAGACATTGTTGTGACACAGGGACACATGCATGTGCAGGTATGTGCAAACACACATCCTCATTATTGAATATTTGTTAATTTGCATCATTGGGGAAATAGAGTCTATTTACAAATTTAAATGTAAATGTGTAAATGTTTTAATAAGTTTGGATGTAAGCTTCTTAAGCAGAGTATATGGATCTTAAAGTGTTCTTACTAACAATAGTACAAGACACTGTTGTGACGCAGGGATTCTTTAGGACATGAAAGAGGCTTAGGTCAGGACGTGTGCTCTGACCCTAAAGGGTCCCAGGCTTCTTCACATTCTGAGGTCTTAGCATTGCTCTTGGTGTATTTTCTTCCATCATGTTAGTGTTTCTTGTTTTCTTGCTTCTGTAGTATAGTTAGCAGAGTTCCATTATTAAACATAAATGTAGTTGTTTGTAGTCTGATAGGAATAGAAAGACTTAATCTTTTAAGCCTCTTTTAAAATAAAAGTCCTGTAAAAAAAATCCTAAAGGGCCTGAAGGGCTGTCTTAGGGGTACAGTGACTGAGGGAGGTGAAGCCCTGGTGAGGCTCTGAGATAACAAAGAAGATACCTGGCTGCCAGCAGCAGAAACACTACCAGAAGCCATACCAGCAGTAGTGTATCTACTGACCAAATAACAGACATGGGCAATGATCTCCCAGGTTTCCTCTGCTCTTAAATTCTATGGTACTAACTTTTAGTGTATTAATTCAAGCACTTACTTTGGCTGCTTGGGATTTTGTCAGCTTTTTCTTTTTTTTTTCTCCTTAAGAGTCTAGTATGTATTCCCTAGAGGGAAAGCAGCTAGATGAGAGACCACAAATCTCGGGGCATGCTTTCTCCAAACCATTGCAATGTACTGATAAATACATTGCTTCTGAAAGATAGCATCATCCTCCTGGGAGCATTACTATAGGTAAAACTTAGGCAACTGATCTCAAGTTCTGTGTTGTAATCATACATACGGGATGTCCCTGGACAAAACTGCAAGTTATACTAGAATATAAATGTTTAAAAACTGGCTTCACAGAGTACCTCATAAAATATTCTTAAGAAGAATACAGTATCTGAGATTCCAACTTAAAAAGAATCAAGTGCAACAAATTTTAACAAATCAATTCTTGCTCTAAGTTTTACTTTGGGGAGGCTGGTTTCTTATAGGTAGCTGAGGAGACCCTGGGCTGTGCTGTGTGTTCTTTGGTTATTAGTATTTTTTTCCTACCTTTGTCCAACTGCACTGGCACGCTTTCAGACTTCATCAGCCGCTGCCGCTGCTGCAGGTGACGCCCTGGAGCTTCTGTGGAGGACTTGGTGGGAATCACAGCAGAAGAGCCACCACTGCCCCCAGGCACAGGGCTACCCATGCTGCCGGGGGCCATTGCTGGGGAAATCAACTTCCTTCCAAAACTAATCAGGCTATTAGAGACCTTATTTATATTCAGAGGAGTGCCTTTTGGGTTGGTCCTGTTTAAAAAAAAAAGGTTAGGTGGACATTCATTATTTAAATTAGATTACTTCATATACTCCATTGGTATATAAACTTTGCTTTTCTTGCTGTGTAGCAAGGCCTTTTACTAGATCAGTTATATAAAGTAAGAAGTGAAAACTTAAAGTGTCCACAGAATAATAAAATAACAAGATTTTTAAGAACAAAACCTATGAAAACAATCTTACTCTTTTATATTCACTCATTTGTTCTTTTAACAAATAAGGCACAGTATATGCCAGTACAATATTATGTTCAATATTATGCTTGCCTCAAACAGACATAGTTCCTTTCTTGGAACTTACAGTTATATATTAATCAGAAGTCATACAAATATATGTTTAAAATCTATGATGTAGAAGATAAAAGAGAAGTACAGGGCTTGGAAAATCCTGGGATGTTCAGAGAAGGGGGCGCCTGTGAAATGAAGCTGAGAGTACAATTCTCATAAGCCCAGTAGGCCAGATTTTTTTTTATTTATTTAAAGAAAAAAAGCAAAACAGAAAAGAGGGTAGAATACAGAATTTTAAAACAAAAAAAGTAAATCACTAGTTGATAAATTACATATTGTTATCTTAGAAGTAGTTGTTCAAGTTACCATATCAAAGCATAAAAAGTGGACAAACTGACAGTACAAATTATTCTGCTTGATGAACAAAAACTTAGTAGTATGACTATCTATCTTTCACACTTAAACATATATACAGTTATATCCTTTAGAGTACTTTCTTTCCCTTTCATTATTACAATATATATTATACATTTTGGATCTTATTACTCATTCAGTTTTTATTATTTTTTACACTAGAGAGACAATGTGATATTTACTAATGAGAGTCTTATTTATTTCACTTATAAGAATAGCCTCAAGTTGCCTTCAATTACCTACAAAGGCCTCAAGCTCATCTTTTTATAGCTGAGTAATATTCCATTATATAAAAATAAATACCACATCTTTTTCATCCATTTTGTGGTTGATGGGTATTTTGGTTGTTTCCAAGATTTAGCTATCACAAATTGTGCTGCTATGAACATGGGTGCACATATATCTCTGTGACATGACCTTTTCAACTTTTCTGGGAAAATACCCAGGAGGAGAATAGCTGGATTGAATGGAACCTCCAATCATAGTTTTTTGAGGACCCTCCATATTGATTTCCACAGTGATTGTACCAGTCTACACGTACACCAACAGTGAAGAAGTGTTCCTTTTCTACGCATCCTCAGCAACATTTGTGATCAGTTGTTTTCTTGATGGCAGCCATTCTTTCCAGAGATGAAATCTCAATGCTGTTTTAATTTGCATTTCTCGAATGACCAGTGATGGTGAACATTTCTTCATGCATTTATTTGCCATTTGTGTATCTTCATCTGAGAAATGTGTATTCATCTCCGATGCCCATTTTTGGAGAGGGTCTTTGAATTTGGGGGACTTGATGCTTTTCAATTCTTTGTATGTTCTGGATATAAGTCCTTTGTCTGAGGGACAGCTGGCTAGAATTCTTTCCCATTCTGTGTGTTTTCTTTTCACTTTGTTGGTGACTTATTTTGAAGTGCAAAAACTTTTTAATAAGATGAAATCTCAGTTGTTATTCTTTCAAATACTTCCCATGCGGTTTGCATTTTGTTCATGAAATCTTTGCCTACCCCTAATGTCTCCAAGATTTCTACCTACCTTGTCTTCCAGTAGATTTAGTGTTTCTGTTTTAATATTTAGATCTTTGATCCATTTTGACTTTAGTTTAGCGTATGGTGATAGACATGGATCTAGTTTCAGTCTTCAGCATGTGGAAAGCCAAGTTTTGGCCACATTGAATCTCATTTTGAAAACATGTTTCTGAGGACATGAAGTAAAATAAATTTCTAGAAGTTATGTCAACTGTCTAGTACATTAAAACTGCAACCCACCACAGGTCCCTGCCAGAGTACTCCTTGTTCCCCTGCCTCACTTCTATTTATTTTTCTTGATAGTACTTGTCATTATCTGGCTGTTTTAGTTACTTTTCACTAGTCGCTGAGACAAAATACCTGATGCCAAAAGTTGGGAAAGGAAAGGTTTATTTCTTACAGTTTTTGGAGGTTTCAGTCCATACTCAGTTGGCTCCAAGGCAGGGTGGCATGGTGGGGCCACAGTTCATGGTGGCTGCAAACAGCAAGGCAGAAACTGGCAAGATAGACACACCTTCTTCCTGCCATTACATCACATCCTGCCTCCACCCCTAGGAGGGTGTAGCACTGACACCACCAATCCAACAACTAGATAATGAACTAATCACAAATGCACAATGCAAATACATGAGGCCTGGGGGCCACTGACATAAACCATGACACTGGCATTTGTCCACCTCCTACAATTTCCATTTAAATATATATTTCAAGAGAAGAAAGATTTTTCTCTTTTATTAGCATGTTTACATTGCCATTGCATAGCGCATTGTGGCTACTTTATTTTCTGCTTTGATCCCTCATTCCTATGTTGTTCTCACCTCATTCTTTTGCCTACTCATGTTTTTTCAAAGTATCTGCACATGTTACTTTTGCTTCCTATGAACCATGAAGCTGTGGTCTTTTTGCTACTGTCCTACAACTAGTCAACTAGTGGTTTCTGCATTTCAGACCCAAAGATTTATTCTTGTTTGACTCTCTCACTCAGTGGCTATCAACTCACCCCCACCCTACATTTTTTTTTTTTTTTTTTGGTTTCTTCTATGTTTTGCCAGTACTTATATTATAAATGCATCTGGCAGATAGAGGGCACAAAACAAATATGTGCTAAATGAATCATTACTTCCTTCACAATCACACAATATATTCAAGAGTTATTATCTTGAAAACCAATTGTAATTACAAATTAGTTTAGTTGCAGGAGGTAGTCCAATGCCACGACAGTACCAAACTTTATATTTTTACTGCCTAAATCATTCATAGAAATTTACTGTTTTCATAAGTGTACATAAGATTTCTATTTGGTTTTAGCCAACTTAAATTTTACTATCATTTTTTTCTCTCAGATCTCTGTGGCATCATTTGTACGATAATTCTACTTTTTATATGGCAGCTAAATCTTTGGCATTAGTAGGTATCACTCTCTCAAACAGAACTGATCCATAGTTCCATAATAAAATCAAAAGAATGTTATGCTTATTCCTCCTATGATGTTTTCTCTAATGACACTACCTAATGCTATGGGCAAGGTACTGAAAGCTTAAACTGCTTTGGAGTCAGGACAATTTAAAGTTTAAAATCTGGAACTCATTTTTACAAAAGAAAAATCTTCATTTATAACTCAGTGGAGTGTGAAAATTTCAAAAGGTTCCTTTTGTACTGTTTTCTCTTTAATGAACTGAGCTCTTTCATGTCCTTCCAAAATTATTAAAAATAACATTTTTTAGTGGAAACAAGAATGCAACATGCTTATATACCATTCACCTTCTTAGCTGCTTTTATAACTACTACAGGTTGGCAACACAAAAAGGCTCTCAATATATGTTTATTGAAAAAAAAGAATGAAATAAAAAGAATTGATAAATTCTGGATTAACTAAGCATTCACCTCTGGCATGATGGTGTGCTCCACAGTGGACGTGCATTTATTGTGACAGTGGAAAGAAGAGCTATCATGATACTGAAGTTCCGTTGCATTTTTGTTTTGCTTGTTTGCAAGAATCATAATTCATAGATATGAAGAAGTTATAATGTTGTTACCCCTTTTTATATACAAGAATGTACTAGTCAAATTCCCGTATTGCCAGTTGTAGAATTTATATGTTGATAAAAGTACTAAGAAACAGCTAGTGCGTTATCAAGAGAATATAGCTAATGCATCTTCATTAGCAGTAATAGCCATGAAAAACATATAGCTCAAGCTCATGCTGAGTAATTTTTCATCTGAATAGCTCTTAAAAAGAGATGAGCACTGGTTCCTGTTTCAAACTTTTTTTTTAAAACCACTTTCCCCCTCTTCCAGAACCATATTTTCCAGAACCATATTTTCTTTTCAAAACAACTGAAGATGACCATATTTTTAGGATCCAAACAATTGAAAATCGTGTGAACTGTATAGAAAGCATGCTGTCTACAATTTGTTTAACACATGACGGTTTTTATGCCAAAGTGATCTAATTTAGGTCTAAAATATTAATAGAATCCTTTATATGAAATACTAAACAGTTCCAATAAGTATTAATGGCTGTAACGTGTATCGTTACACATGTGAAACTTAATGCAGTTTTCAGAGAGCTGATGGACAGCAGCATTTGGGTTAAAGATGAAGTATAATGTTTAGTGTTAAATAAATCAGAAGGGGAATTTGGAGTTAACAGGACCCTGAGTATGAAATCTAATGAGTAACCAGTTTTATGTAATTAAAATCTTTTATTCCTATTGGCTATTTACTATTATTAAATAAAGTAATGCATAGAGGAGATTGTTTTAGAAATGTGCTAAAAACTTAATTTTTGGTAATACCTCAGTTAGGTTAAAACAGGGGCACTGTCTGAAGATACAAGAATCTCTTCAAATCACCTGACTCTGACCTGACTTTATTGATGGGCTCCTTTTTTTTTAGTTTCTGAAACTCTGAAAATGAATAACTCTTTCTAGTTTCTTACCACCCTGTTGATCTCTTGCAGCAAGCTTTCTGGACCCCTCCATTGAAAGAGCTCTGAAGTATGTGATAGCTTCTTAAGTGTCAGAGCTATGTCTTGTTTTGATTCAATTTTAAAGCCTTTCTGAAAGATTGCAAAAAATTACCACACCTCTATAAAAACTCTGCACAACTTAGGGTGCTGGAAACCAAGCAACTAGCCTGCCTCCCTGGTAAGCAGCTGTGAGCCTACTGGCACGCAGGCTAAGAATCAAACATCCCAAACGCCAGCCCCCACCCTGTTAGCAAATGGGAGCCAGAGGTCTGAGCATCTCTTTGAGGTTGACCATATGCCATATAGCAAATAGGGGGTATTTCCTTCTACCATCGCTTTGAACGCAAATATTGTTATCATTGTTTTGCTTTGTTTTGATTAACTGTATTGCTCTATTCAATATTCTGTTTTGATAAGTTCTATAATGTTCTGTATTTGGTTTGATTTTGCTATACCTGATTTAAAGAAGAACTATTGTGAAGATAACAAGATATACTATGGTACCTATTACTGATATCCTAGTATTCTGCTGTGAAGTTCTGTACCAATTTCACTGCATTGTCTCAGTTGGCTTTGTTCTGTCTTGTTCTGTTGTATTTCACTACTTTCAAAATAATAAAAATTAAAAAAAAAAGAAAACATAAAAACCTCTGCACAACCTTTTTTCCTCTGGTAGCCAAATTTTGACACAGTTCTGATTAATCTCCTTTCTACCTACAGATTTTTTCAGATATGATATCATGCATTCAGTATTTATTTTACTTTCTATAATATATTTTGTTTAGATATTTGCTTATATTTTTTCAAAGAATCAGTTTTAAAGTTATTTTAGATTACTTTTCTATATATCCTCATTTATACTTGTTATTTCTTTCCTGTGTTCTGCAAGGTTGTAAGCTTGGTTTAACTGTTTATTCATTTACTTTTTCCTCATTCTTTCTCTTTCTCAATAAAAACATGTAAAGCTATACTTACATCTGATTATAGCATTAGCATCAAATATTTTTTCTCATTTTCTAAACAGTCTGTTGACACAATTACTTAAGTTTCATTTCAAATTTCAGATAGTTAAGTTTGTATATTATTCATTTTGTTTTATTGAATAAAAACAGAAATAGGAAATAGAAGTGGGAAAAAGTTCTGATTTTTATAAGGATTATAAAAATCACACATTAGAAAACAAAATGGTTATATACATATTTTTACTAGTTATTTGGAAACAGATATAACTACAAGTAGCAAATACAATTCGCTAAAGTAATTCCGCTAAAGTAATTCCAAGATAACTTTGCCACCTGTCTCATAGTGTTTACGGTCCATTGGATTTCATCACAGAATGTCAGTAATTGTAGATATAATAAAGGATAATGCATGCTCAGTTACAGTTGAACACCTGTACCCCACTTGTACTGTTCAATGTCAGTGGACCACTAAGGTTTCTGGTATTGTTATATGTCTTAAACTTGGTTCATAGAGTAGCCCACTTATTTTTAGATCATCATCTCTATTATAAGCTGTGTAAATTTGGGAGAGTTATTTTGCCCTACAGGGCCTAAATTTGTTTCTTCCTAAAACAAGGGGGTTAACTTTTAGGCTATTTCAGATTCTTTTAAAGTAAAAAATTCTACAATTTTGTGACTTGAAGAAAGAGAACATGTGCTAATGAATTTCAGACCAAAGATTACAGAGAAAGCCAGTACATTAGCTAGAAGAATCAAAGTTTAAAATGACAGGCTAGCATGACAGATAAATAAAGCAGAAAAAATTAATGACAATCAATGAAACTTCATGTAATCACATTCTATTACAATTAGGGATTACATATAGGCCTTACATATAGATCAGGGAGGCAGGGATTAACATGAATTCTTTTTTAAAATATCTAACAATCTTACAGATATTAATGTTTTCTTTTGGTTGACAAGGCTAATAGTACACACCCACAGTGATGATACTGAAGAAAATTAAGATTCTTGGGCTTCATTAATACTACAAAACAACCTATACTGTAGGAGATATTATACAACTAGGGCAGTCAACTTTTGGTGATGTATTTATTTTTGGAAGAAATAAGATGTGTTTCTAAAACAGTAGGGAGGCTGAAAATTAAGTTTGAAAATGAATGGGGAGTGAGTCCTCCAATGCTAAAAGGAGTACCATGAGGAAAAATAGCCTTTTTTGAGTGTTGCTTAAAAAAGGAGACTACTTAGAAAAGTTATAGGAGAGTTACAAAAGGTATGATAAAGAAAATTCTATCTAGTAGATATAACAGGTTCCATGTAAAAACAGTTCCAATTTTGGAACTGTACAAGTAGAAATTGGAAAATCGTCTTCAGCTAAATGTCTTCAGGTTTTCACATGGTTGAGAGGTAGGGTTAAATGAAAATTCCTTTTAACACCAACAATTTATGATCTGCAGTGCCAAATAGCATCTACTGTCACATCTGTTATATCATTCAGATGGCAGGACAAAATACAGCAAGAGGTTTATGTACCAGCAAGCACCCTGAACACAGGCTATCTCCAAGTTTAAGGGGTTACTTTACCTATTTGCCATGTCTCCTTATTTGTAAACTGTCTTAGTTTCTTTCTAATTTCTGGGACACAATATCTGACACCCATAACTTCAAGGAAGAAAAGTTAATTTTGTCTAACTGTTTGCAAATGTCCATAGCCAGCTAATTATGAGGTAGCATGACATGGCAGAGTGAATGGCAGAGGAGATTTGCTCATGACTTGGCAGGCAGGGAGCAGAGAGAGGGATCAAGAAAAGAGAGAAGGAGATAGATCCTTCCAGGCCACACCCCTAGTGACCTACTTCCTCCAACCAGGTTTCACCTCCCTAACCATATTTAGTTATAAACTCATCAGAGAACTAATTCATGATAGCTATCATGCCCCCATAATCTAATCACCTTCTCAAAGCACCATCTATGAGTGCATGGGGCTTTGGGGAACATTTTAGATACAAATCACACAAAACACACATTCTCTTCTCTTCTCTTCTCTTCTCTTCTCTTCTCTTCTCTTCCTTTTGTCCCTTCTTCCTTTTTATTTTCCAAGATCATTTCCCCCCTCAATTCTCTTCTCCTTTTATCTTTTATTATTCTACTATACCTTTATTATCCTTAAAAAATTTAAGTGATTTTAAAGTTATTTTTAAGTGCAAAGAGTATAATACCTAGAAAACGTACACATGCATACAATAGCACAAACACACATATACAACTTGGTTTTGAGATAGAAATAATACCCTCTCTCTGCACTCCTGTACATTTTTAGTTTGTCATTACTGATCTATTCTGAGTGGGTTATAGCTCATATTCATTTCTCCCAGTCTTATGAACATCAGTCTATGCATAATATTACTTAAACTAACTTAACAAATAATAAGCAATTAAACATTAATCAGAGTATATCAAATCAGATAAACATCTTGAGACGTATAGGAATAAATATTAAGGTTTCTATTTTTACAATGATAGTTTTTAAGAAATTTATTCTCTGACTTGACATAACTGAAAAATATCAGTCATTCCAAAAAGTAGCAATGGTTTATACTAACAGTCCTTAGGGCTCAGAGATTCTCTGCCCTAGGAGAAAACATCAAAATGGAAGAGGATACATATCTGAGCTATCCATCTATTGAGTTTTTGCTTCTTCACCTCTTTCCTGCTTTGAGAATCACTGTTTCATCACAACTAACAGAAAAAAAAAAAAAGTCAAAAACAGCTTCAGCTAAACATGTGTCAAGAACTGACTGGGTTTAAGGTAGGGATATGGGAACCAATAAACTACAAAGAAAAGTGAATCTGTATGATGGTTAAGCTTGCTTGTGGCAACCTGACTGGCTTTGGAGTACCTGGGGACTGGTGGACCATACTTCTGCATGTGTCATGGGAGTTGTGGACGTGGGGTAAATGTCTAGTCCCTTACCCTTTTCGCTTCAGCACTGTTCTCTGCTTCCTGGCCACTAGGAATTTTGTTCCACCATGTCATTCTAACATGCTGTTCCTGTCTTGGAGCCAGCTCACTATGGACTGAATTCTATCAAACTGTAAGCCAAATTAAACCTCTCATCTAAGTTGTAGGGATAAGGCATTGTGTCTCAGCAGTGAGAAAGTTTACTAATATAACCTATGAAAAGAAACAGTCACGATTTAAAAATACAAGCAAAAGAAGGAATGAATTGGATGTAGCAAAATGTAAGAATCTTTTTTTTGTTTAAAAAAAATCTATAGGACCTCTATACTAACAATTATAAAACACTGCAGAAAGAATGAAAACATCTAACAATGAAGTCACAATCTATGTTCATGAATTATTCAATAATGTTAAGGTATTAATTCTTTTGACAAAATGACTATAGAGTTTATGTAAAAATGCAAAGGTCCTACAATAGCCAAAATAATGACAAAGAAAGAACTTGGATGACTAGCCTACCTAAACCAATACTTGCTAAAATGTTACACAGTTAACCTTTTGTGTTAGTATATAATGGTCCAGAAGCTGACTCATACATAGATAATGAATGGATTTCCAACTAAGAATCCAATTTAATTCAATGGGGAAAAGAAAGACCTTAAACAAACAGTGATGAACAGCCGGATATGTATCTAGAAAAAAATGAACCTCAACTTTTTACCTCATTCCACACACAAAAATTAGTTTGAAATGTATCAGAGATATAAACACAATTGTAGAACCACACAGCTTCTAGAAGAAAGTAGAATACTTTTGTGGTAAAGGATGATCTTACATGTAAGATCAAGCCCTGCACATTCTAATGGGGTTCAGGTCTGGCCTATGACTGATTCCTGGTAGATAACCTCTAAGCCTTTTTCTGGTAAGAATGATATTGAGCTGGGCATAGTGGTGTATGCCTGTAATACTAGGATTGGGAACATGAGGCAAGAGAATCTTAAGTTTGAAGCCAGCCTGAGGAATTTAATAACCTAGCAAGCCCCTGTCCGAAATGAATGAATGAATGAATGAATGCATGGATGGATGGATGGATGGATGTTTGAGAATGTAGCTCAGTGTGAAGTTCCTGGGTTCAAACCCAAAAACCATTTAAAAAAAAAGTGAATACTAAGCCCTTGGGCCACACAATATGGTTTGTGCTCACAATGAGACATAACCTGGCCCTCAAATTTATTTTATCATTTTGACCACTAGAAGGATGGAGACTAAATAGCTAAGGTTAGTTACATAGCACTCCATGCCTGTAAGAATAACTCCACAATAAAAATACACTAGAGAACACCAGAAATTGGGTTAGATTCTTTAGTTGGCAACCCTTTGTATTATCAAACACTGTTGCTGAGAGTATTAAGCACTATAGGGGGAGAGGAAATCTGGAAGGGTTTCCTAGACTCTAAATTTTTTCAGTTTTTTTTTTTTTGTATTGGGAATCAAACTCATGACCTTGGGCTTGCCAGGCAGGGGCTTATGCCATTGAGCTATATCCCTGGCCCCTTTTCCCTTCAATTTTAATCTGTATTCTTTTGCTTAATATGCTATAACCATGAGCAGAACAGCTTTTCTGAATTCTAGTAAATTATTGAATTTGATTGATGGTCTTAGAAACTCTCTCCAATAGAGACTAAGAGCAGAAAAGATATCTTACACCAGAAACAAACAACACTACAATACAAACATAATATAAGCTCCTACCAATTATTTTTGTTCGTAAAAATACCATTAAGAAAATAAACAGGTAAGCCACATGTTGGCAAGTGATATCTGCAATATATAAAACAACAAAAATTCCTATCCAGAATACATACAGTTTCTGCAAGCCAAAAAAAGAAACATACCCATTTAAACATAGACAAAATACAAAATACTTTGACAGACACTTCAAAAAAGTTATACAAATCATGAATCTGCTGTTCTATGTGAACTCAACATCATTAGTCACTAGGAAAATGAAAATTAAACCACAATAAAATACCATTTCATACCAACTAGAATGGATAAAACAGACTGACAAGAGCAAATGTTGGCAAAGGTGTGGAGCAAATCCTCAGTATGTTCCTGATGTGAGCAGAAAAAGGTGACATATACTCTGTCAGACAGTTTAGGAGTTTCTTATATAGTTAAACATCTAGCTTTCCCAAAACTTGGAAATTTAATTTCTAAATGTTCATCCAAGAGAAATAAAAACATACATCCACAAACAATAACAACTCAAAACAGCTCCGCAAAATGTTCCTTGTAACCTACTCACTGTACTACAAATCAGGATTAACCTAATATTCATCAAGAAATATATTACATATATTGTAGCATTTTTATAATAGAATAATATTCAGAATTCCAAATGAATAAATTATATGTGAAATAATGTGGATGAATCTCAAAAATGTTATGCAGAACATGAAATAATTAAATACAAAAGAGTGTACACTATATGATCTCATTTATGTGAAACTCAAGAATAGGCAAAATACACAGATGGTGATAGAAATGTGATAAAGCAGCCACCTCAAGAGCGGGCTTGGAATTCAGTATAAAGGGATATGAGGGAATCCTGGGATAAAATGAATACTCATTTCAGATATAGTATTGTAGATGGTGTTACAAGGTATATCTAATTATTAAAATGCTTAAGATTGAATACTGAAGATCTGTATGTTTATATAAATTTAACCTGTTTTTTTAAAGACAAAAGATTTATTTTCCCTGGGCTAAATAGGAGATAGTGTTACTATTTTACTTAAATTGGCTATGAATTAATAATTCTCTTCAATACAACACATATACTTCAAAAACAGATATGTTTACAATACAAATGCTTAAATAACAATATGAAAATATCATAAAATTACATTTACATAACTATCAATGTTCCTTGAGATTATGATTAGTCAACTGACTACTAATAGTGATAAGCAAGGAATCCTAAACTTTATGACTTAAGGAACATTATTAGCCTATTATTTCCTTATCATAATTCAACAATAAACTACTATATCTCTGAAAAATGAAGTCAGTTACATAAATATGGATAATAAGTCTAATTTTAAAAATCTTAATGGACACATAAAATGGAAATTCTCTTGGAGAACCTTATATGCCTCTTAGGTTTCAAAACAGTACTTATTGAGTAATTAAACTGGATATTTATCAGCTACAATAAATAGTGTCAAGTACTGAACTAGGGTCTGAAAATATAAAGAGTTTAACCCTGAAGGACAACAGATTTATGCAAGATTCACTCTCAGGCCTATGTATTACTTTATAATTGAAGCTGAAGAGCATTCATTCATTTCACAAATATTTGAGTTTCTTCTCTGTACCAGATACTGAGAAAACAGCAGTAAAAAGACATATGTGATTGTTGTTCTCATGGGGGTTTTTATCACATTATAATTGTTAGAATCTTCATGCTGCCTGGGAACCCGCACATTTTCAGGACATTCTGATTAGGTCAGGCCCAGAGAGGAGTCAGATCTGGATCCCTCGGAGAGATAGGGAATTTTTAGCTTCTAGGTATTCCTGGGGTAAGAATAGATGCCCTCACATCGAGTGAGAGCCCCTTCCTTGGATTCTGGCTTCCTCTCGGGTCCCATGCAACCATCCTGACAAAGGATCTTTGCAAAGGATCTACTTGTTGATATTATAACTCTGGGATCTTTCATCAGTGGAATTATTACTTAAACTGAACTCTGAGAGGGGACAGAGAAAACCTGGGTAGGCTAACACAGAGAATGAATAAAGAAAACATGTGATTCTACTAGTACGGGATATTGAGGTCTTTAAAAAATATTAAATTCTGATCTGTGACTACTCACAGATGGGCATTGGGCATTTCAGTAGTTACAGATTCTTAAATAAATTATATGGGTCTTTCTGAAGACTGGTCATATTTTAAATAAAAGTACTTTTTATAGCAGCAACTTCTGGTTATTTAAGGACAAAATTGGAACATTAGAGTGCTAAATTGTCATTTTGAGCTCAAAAGTTGAATGAATAAGAAAATGTCAATTCCCACTTTTAAAAAGTCACATGCAAATCAATGAAATCAGAGCACAGTAGGTATTATCCATACTTATAATGGGAAATCTACCACTCAAATACCTAGGCATTCACTTTTAAAGACTTAATTATAGCAACTCATGTTAAAGCAGAGAAGAGAAATCAAGCTTCTTGATTTTTAGAGATATTCTTATCCATGAAATTACAAGTCATATTTGCATTTTTGCTCCTTATTTGAATATGAAACATAAACAGAAGTCCATTGCCGTCTATGTAAAATGTACTGGACTCTTGATTCCCAGGTGTCTGCCTGTCTCTTGTCCAGCTGCTATTTCCTCACCAATTCTACGGTTTTTTCCACAAGTTATATATAGTCCTCTGGATCATCGCTACTTACTGTCTTGCTCCTCAGTGACAGTGCCAATGAACTAACTCTTAAAAGCTGTGGGAAGGTAAACTATGGCTGAAGGGTTCAGCCTGGTAAAAACTTTCAGGTCTTAAATAGCTAAATAGAGGTTTTACTAATGGCTTCGGAGCTAAAATGGCTTTTGATCACAGATAAGAGTGAACTATGATGGACAACACATCAACATGACGGTTAATAAGGTCTATATAGAAAGATGGACAAAGTATTTGACAAGGTTATCAAATCTGTCTCAATCTATACTCTTTCAATCTGTAACTAATGCTTGGTTCATTGGTTTGTAGTTTGCAAATATGAAAGGTAAAAATGCTACTATATTGAAGCTTTAACTTACATTCATTTGACTAATTATATGTTTGGAATACCTACCATTTATTTGCTGGGTACAATTCTTTTGCTCTGTGCCTGCTACATTCTAGGCTCAATTTTAGGGGCTGCTGAAGACAAACCAAATGTGGAATTTGTTTTTATTGCAAGAAATGAACAAAATACCTACAATAAATAAAAATCTTAAAAAGCATTTTGGTAATGACTGTTGCTATGAAAAACACACAAAAGAGAAACAGCAGCAAAATAAAGGGTCAGAAGGTAAAGGGGACTATTATTTTTGACATAAGAGTCAGAGTGAGCCTCTCTGAAGAGATGGTATTTGAACAGAGACTAAATAGTGAGTGTGTCTTATAGATTCACAAGGAAAAACATTCTGAACATAAAAAAGGCAAATACGAAGTTCTGGAAAGGGTAAGTGAGCATATTTCTGTGTTTGAGGAAAATGAAGTAGGCCATCCGGAGTTGGCTCAGTGAACAAATGCAGAGTGATGGTGACAACTAAGTTGGAGACAGGAGGAGGCTAGACCATACACACCACTAAAAAGGATTTGTGTTTTGACCTAAATGTTTTCATAAGTCACCATAGGGTTCTAAGCAGTGTAGTGATGGAATCTGATTTATATTAATCTGACTACTGGTTGAGGAACAAGAGATTAGTAAAGAGACTAGTAATGAGATGATTAATGATAACCTGGTATTAGCAGTACAAAGAAAGGAAAGTAATTTGTTTCAGGATATTCTGAAAAGGATATGCTCCCGAGCTTGCATCATTAAGAGAAAAAAGGAATTAAGGACTATTTTAAGGCAATTGGGTAGGGCTGTTTACTGTGATGGAGAAATAATATGATCATGTGTATGGAGATTAAAATTAAAAAATCAGTCTGGAAAGTATTAAATTTGAGATGCATATGGGGCATCTAACAGGAAAAAATAAGTAGAGTGATATGTGAGTTCAAGGGGTAAAACTGAAGAGATAAATATGGACGTTTCAGTCACACAGGGTATAAAATCATAAGATGGCTTAAGGTTCTCTAGGGAATGAATACCTTAGGAGAAGAAAAGAAGCCTGAAGATGTTTCAACACTTAAGAGGAAGTGATATAAGCAGTCACAGAGAGCATAGTGTGACACAGAATGGCCACTTAGAACCCTGTGTATGTGTTTTATATATTAGTAATTCAATACTGCTTTATCAGTTACAATAAGTACAAATATTTTCCTCATTGTCTCCTTGTCCTTTGATTCAGATTATCCTCCTGATATATTTCCATTAAAATATTTGTTGTATAGTAAAGTAAAATCAAGGTTTAAAAATCTTCAAGTAACTTTTAGTCAGACAAGTACTTCTATTTTATTTCTATGTTTGTTTGACTTAACTGTGGAATTTACTTTGTCGTATGGTAAGGTTATAACTTGATACCTTTTTAATGATTTGCCAATTTTCTCAGTACCATCAAGTAACTCCTTGTTCACTGGTCTGTGATGGCTTTTGTTACACAAATTATATTTGATTTGGCTTGATGTGAATTTCAAGCTTTGAAATTGCATGAGATGATCAAATTTCTTCCAACCATCAAATGATATTTTGTACAAGAATCTTAATGTGCTTTCAAGAAAATAAGTAAAACAGGTCCAATAGTTTGCAGAACAATGAGGGAAAAAAGGCTAACTAGAGAAATTAAACACAAATGGGAGAAAGAAAAGAGCACAATCCATTTCTTTTGGTGGGAAAAGATGATGGAAAATATGTATGAATAGATAGTGAATATCTGTTAAAGGTCTTTCCTATACAAAGCAATGACAGAAGCCATGAAGTCATGGATAAGACAAAGTGGTTGGCCTCATGCTGCTTAGATTTTAATGAGAAATTTGGGGAAACATGATAAATATACAAATGAATTAATGTAATTTTAGTTAGTGACAATTACTATAAAGAAAACAGAATTGAACAACAGGGTAGAGAACAGGGGAGATAGGGAGAAAAACAGTGGCCTCTCTGAAATGGTACTTTGGCAGAGCTCCAGATGAAGAAGAGGCCTGGGAAGATGTGGGTAGGGATACTCTAGCAAAAGGGAAAGAGTTAAATGCAAAGTCTCTCCATAGGAGCAAGAAACAAGAGAGATCTAATGTGGCTGTGGCATGGGAGTAAAGACAAGGTGAGTTCAGAAGACATGGCAAAAACAATAGGAAAGGGCCTCAGAAAGAAGCCTTAACTATCAATGGAAATGAGAAAGCGTTTAAGTAGAGGTGTGATATGACCTGTTGTAAATTTAAATTTAAAATTTTCTGGCTGTTTTGTGAAAACTGATCATGTGAGGGTTGGAGGGAAAGAAGGGACTATAGTTAGAAGAAACCTGTACAAAAAAGAATCTAAAATATTTTGTTTGTTTTAAACATACCAAAATTAAACACTTGACACAACAGAGCAAATGTAAGTGAACCAACTGTTAAGATTCTTGGGGGTGGGAATTTGTGTGTGACTTGCTCACTCAGAATCTGTATTGTAGTGGCTAAAACAATCAAGAGTCTGGCACTCAATAAAATTTTGTTGAACTGAATGAACAAGGTACTACATGGAATAGCTTTTTATTTGGAAATGAGACTCAGATGAAATGAATATACAAAAAAGAATTTCAGAAAAATCTCATGTGCTATAGAATTGGTCTCAAAATTAGAATGCATCAAAAAAATGGGACAATTGATCCCCAATACCCTGCCCCACTCCCAAAATGGACAAACATTTCGGTTAAAGCTGAATAATTTTATGACATTCTATTCTTTTTACTATTGTAACAGGATTCAAATTTTAAGTTTAAACCTTAGCTGCTTTGTTAAAAACTTCTTACCCCTTAGACCAATGATAATGAAACTTTTAGAGATGAGCACCCCAAACCCACTTTGTTATAGCAGTGTCAAGTGCAACTAAATCTGAATACTGAGTTTTGAGTTGAGAAAAAACAACATTAACATCTTTTATCTCAAAACAAAAGCAAGTAACACATGTGCTGGAGGTTTGCCAGCACTGCCTTGGACTGTAAGTTCCTATGTGGCAGGCATTTTGGTTTCTCAGTAGCAACAGAACACAATATGCGTATGCACTGCATGAATGCATATTTAGGCTGCTGGAATTCTGCTGAAGGAAAGCTAGAACATAGGCAAAATGTTTAAGGAAGAAAATTTGGACAACTTGGCAGCATTTATCATTTCTAACATTTTTTAGTCTTTCAGAGTAAACTTTGAAATTATATTATAATTCGAAATGGTTCTGATTTGACAAGTTAACTCTTGAGACATTTGAGTATGTATTATGAAAGAACAAAACTGTTCATCAACCCTTTATGCCAATGTTAATTTCTTTAAAAAGTAGGATTTTAATGTTTTTTATTCCTACAGTAACCCTTAAAATTTCTGTGTATACGATCACAAATGCACACAAAAGATGCATTTATAAGCTTATTGTGTAGCTTTAAAGACAGTTGGGAAACCCAATTTTAATTTTGTTACTGAAATAATTTAAAATATATTATAAAACTGCCTCTTTTCAATCAACAGCAGGGATCTAGAAAGTGATTATGCCAAGTAGGTACAATTTATTCAGGTTTATTATTGTTAGAGAAATGAAGTTGCCTAACTTCAAACTGGAAAAAGTACTTTTACATTTATTTAATTTTTCATGTTACCACTGACATTAAAATTTACCATTTTCTTATGCCTAAAAAAATTTAGATAATTCAACTAAGATTCATTATGCACATTAGCCTTTGATATGCTAAAATATGGAAAACAAATTTCAGCAAATGTGTAAAATTTTCTGATGCTCTCTGAGACTATGTTTGTAATAGAACTACCATCTGAGAAGGGACTCACCGGCTTTTATTCATTAGGTCTGCTCCCCGCGCTTTGTAATAATCTAAATTGGGATGAAATTGGTAAGTCACTGGTCTTGGATTTCTCTAAAAAAAAAAAAAAAAGCAATAAACTGAAATGGGTAAAACGGTCTAAATTATTAACATACAAAAGAAAGAAATCATCCTTTTTTCTTTGGAAAATAATATACATAATGAAATCTAAGAATTAGGTTTTACTTAATTGTTTAAGTCCTTCCTTAACTGATTGTCATTGTAATGAAAACTGAGTTGTTTTAATATATTTCATTTTAACCTGTTTTGTATTTCAAATATTTATCCTTATCATTTATTTTTGATGATTTCGATCACATGAGACATAAGAAAAACAAAGCTGAAAAATTATGTGTGATGTAACACAACCATAAATCATGCTAAAGGATAAGAGACACGAAGTGTTCACCAAACTACATTTTAGAGTAAGACTAAATACATCGCCAACTAGTTTTTGATGATAATAATGTTAAATATGACCACTAGATGGCACACTAAGTCTTCCTACTACTTAAATGAATGTTATTTTGAAATTCAGCAATTCATTTAAAGTTAGCAATTTTGATATCATCTATTTTTATTTATGAGTTTAATAAGTGACCAAAACATACCAGGTAGTGGAAATATCAGCAGGATAAGCAGTAAACTGACCAATGGACATTTTCATAAAAGCAGCAGTAACACTGCCCTTTCTGGCACTTAATATTACTTATAATATGGTAGAAATGTCCTCACATCATTAGGCTGAGTATGTCCATTTAAATTTGTTGCTATGTTTAACTGTATTAATTATTAAATGTATCAAGACTCTCACAGGTAGGTAAAAAATTTATTTCTAATATATTCACAGCATAACAAATGAATACCATCATCTCTAAAATGTTAAATCATATGCGCTTTCCATAAAAAAGTTTTAAAAACTTACGAATATGCTCTTTTACCTAAACATATGATTCAAGTAGTAATTAGGTCTTTGTATCACATCATACACTTTAAAAGATGTATCTAGACCACACACAGGCTATATTTCATCTTAATGGAAAGTTACTGATATGATTAGATATCAATCTTTGCAGATATAATCCTAAAGCATTGATAGGCTTGTGTGTAGGCATGGGGGAGAGAAGAGAATATAATTGCTAAGGTTAAATAGTCTGAAATTCATCAAGCTAACAAGCTGCATCTTAATGGCCATGATGGACCTTTTCTTTTTCTGCTGAAAAGAGAATATTTACACAGTTCAACCGTTTCATATCTCTTCCAAGCCAGCTCTAATCATCTGACAAAAATGACAATCCCTTGATTTAGCTCCAGCTACTACTCCACTGGTTTGGTATTCAACACAGTTCTATAATCAAATCTGAATTGCCTTGATGAAGATAACTGATGCTTCCATGACTACCATACCATTAAGTCTCACAGTACAAGTTTTCTCTCTCTAGGAAATGCATAGGTTTCCTCATGGTAGCTGATGACAACCTGGACCCAAGCACTTTTATGACAGGAAAATGAAACTGACGTTAAAGCCACTGGCAGACTGACAGTGTAGTCAAGATTTATCTTAAAAACTGACATTTACAGGACTCATTCATGACTAATCCTAGTTATTTGCAGTACCTGAAAATACATTTTGTTTTTGTTTTCTTCTCTGACTTCCAACAAACTAATAAAGGACTGTGTTACTTTTTGCAAGAAAATAATGAAAGGGGATCACATGGAGCAGTTTCTTGAAACACTTTTATAAAGAAATGACAGGCAATTCAAGACACAAGTGCTGATCAATCTAAGCACTTAAAGCAATTATTAGGAATAATGATCCAACCTGAACATATGAATGACGTTTAAGTATCGCTTTCACTGAGACTGATTTAAACTCCTAGGAGACTTACTGATATCAAAGGGAGAGTTAAAGTACCCATGTATCGGAAGCAGCAAAGAGAATCAAAAAAGTGATACTGAAAAACAACATACGAAACACTAAGAAAAGATCAGTTATTGTTGAAAGTCATTCAACAGGGTTTTCTGTTGAGATGATGCTATAGTATTTTTAAAATGTAAGTATGCAAACAGGTAATTTAAACCAGCATTCTCCAACCGAAATATGTGAGTCATAAATACAGTTTAAAAATTGCTAGCAGCCACATTTAAAAAAGAGAAATAGATCAAATGAAATGTAATTTTATTTGATTAAATCTATTTAAAATTTTAAATTTTGAAATACTTTACATTCTTCCTTTGGTACAAAGTCTTTGAAATTCAGTGTGTATTTTACACTGATGAAATATCTCAATTTGGACTTGGCACAACTAAATGCTAAATTGCTACATGTGGCTTGCGGATTGGGCATCACAGAAATAAATTTCTGACCTATGTGTAAACCACTGCATAGATATAAAATCAACATGAGGACACAAATAATAAATAAGGTATGGATATATCTATATATTAAGGTTCATTACTGATGGTTCTTCAATCTATGTGTAATTGTTTTCTCTTTTTTAAATAAGAATTGTAAAGGTCAGGAAATCTTAGGATACCTTTTCACAGGAACAAAAACTAAATTAAAGTAAGTTTAGATCATTAAGTATACATATGTAAATAAATAAAAGGTAAAATGGATAGACAATTAGGACTACATACCAAAATGAAAACAATTGTTTCCTTAGGGGAATAACATTAGAGAAACAAAATTCTAATGTTACATGGTTAACATATTTTAAAAAATAAAGACATGCTTGCTTTGCTTTAAGGATTTTTTTCAAATATAATTTTATAGAACTATAACAGTTTTTTTTTCTAATTTTATTTTACAAAGAATAAAAAAAAACTAACAATGACACAGAATTTCAAAACAAGATAGGAAATTAACAATGGTTCAGAATAGTTGCTCAGATTACCAGATACAGACATGCAAAATTGATCAAATAACATAAGCACTAATGTATTAGTTCCCTTCAATGAACTAACAGGGTAAGTGGTACAATTATCTTAGCTATGTTGTGTATACACATATACATATCTATATTTTTTCCTTTCTTCTTTTCTCCTTTCCATATCACAGTAGTTATTTCCTTTTGAGTAGTTTCTTTTCCTTTCACAATATCTATTGTACCTTTTGGATCTTAATTACTCTATCAGGGTCTTACAGTAGGGAAAAAATATCATATTTACACATGCAAATTTGATCTATTTCATTTATGAGTATGGTCTCTATAAAAAGCCTCAAGTTTATCTTTCTTTATAGCTAAGTAGTACTCCACTGTACAAAATATATCTTTTTTTAAATCCAATCCTTGGTTGCTGGGCATTTGAGTTGTTTCTAAGATTTAGCTATTAGAAACTGTGCTGCTATAAACATGGGTGCACGTTTATCACTGTGGTATGATGTTTTCAGTTCTTCTGGAAAGATATACAGAAGGAGAATAGTGGGAACTCTAATCTTAGTTTCCTGAGGAATCTCCACATTGATTTCTACAGTGGCTGCACTAGGCTGTACTCCCATCAACAGTGGAGAAGGGCTTTTTCCCCACAGTCCCTCCAGCATTTGTTATTGGATGATTTTTTGATGATGCCATTCTTTCTGGGGTGAAATGGAATGTCAGTGTTGTTTTAATGAGCATTTCTCAAATGACTAATGATACTGAAAATTTTTTCATATATTTATTTTCATTTGTAGTTCTTCTCATCTGAGAAGTATGCATTCATCTCAGATGCTCTGAAATTTTCTTTAGAATATGGGTCACTAGGATTATAACTGTAAAACTCTGTGCTTGAGGAAGACCAGACCTTAAGACAACTACAATTTCTCATGCAGAACATATTAAGTCAAAACCTTTAATACCATGTCATTTTCAATCCATTTTCACAGAGTTAAGATTTGTGACTATTATAAGAATCAATGTATACTTTAAAAAAATAATTTTGTTTTGATGAATCTTCCTTTGGAAGAAAAATAGCAGAATGGTAGTCTTATTAAAGGCAGCTATATTAGATAGAAATTAATGTACAGTCAGAGAGGGACTAGGCTGTCAAGGAAGTCAGCAGAAAAATAAAGAATCAGAATTGTGGCTGGAGGTGCATCTGAAGAAGGCAAGATACAGTCACAATGACCAGACTTCCATACTTCCCTAAGGGATAAGCAGAATTTGAGATTACACTGTAATTAATACCACTCAGTCCATTAAGTCCAGATGTGCATCAGACACCAGGCTGGATCAGACCAGAACACATGACTCATACCTTCCCCAAAATGTTCCAGCTTTAGGGGTCACAGATAAGCCAAGGTTAATATTGTCAGTCATATACCCATGCTATGTGCTCTGCTTCCTTATTGGATCAGTGGCTAAGCAGCAATACTTGTAATCTGATTGGCTGATTACAGTTTGATCCGTTTTGTATCCATATTATGATTCTTCTGTATAAACTACCCCTGACAAGGGGCCTCAGTGGCAACCCCTATGTTTCAGGACATATTCCTTTTCTTCAATAAACCTTTCCTACTCTTAATTTTCTTTATTATTTAGAATTCCTAGATTTCAGGGGAAACAAACTCGGCACATTTGACATCTAATAGGTTGGAGTTATATTTTTTCCTATATCATTATTTTATTGAATTCATATTTCAATTATATTCGGTGATCACGAAACTTTCTCTCACTAGCTACTTACCTCACAAACACTCTGGGTTTACCATGCCTTTGAAAGGTAACTAATCAGGATGAGCTCTCAGTAAGCTAATTAACTATCTGAATCATTTAACTCTTCAATGAGATGTGATTGAAAAATATTGGGTGTTTACATTTTTGGTGTTTCAGAGACAGGATCCTGTTACGTAGTTCAAAACGAGCTTACCATGTAGCCCAAGATAGTCTTGAACTTATAGCAATCCTCCTGCCTTCTAAAGGCATGTGCTATCATGTTTGGCTTAAAAAAAATTTTTTTTTAGATTAGAGTACATGGCACATTGTCACCGATACCCCTCACAGTATTACTCCTTGCTTCAAACACACTTATCCTACTGATTTTGCCACTTCCTGAAGCAGTGTTAGAAGTCCTCTTTCATGAGTGTCTTTACTTGCACTGTCTTGGCCAACTTGATATTCTAAAACAATTTAAAACGATCATCTTTCATGGTTATTTTGACTTGGAGAACAGACAGAAATCCTACGGTGTGAAATTAATGGTGATAGAAATGAGTCCTATAGGAAATAGGAAAAATCAAACCAAAACTAAACAAAGTTCACAAAGTGTATTTTTCACTTCCCAGAATTCTTTTGTGAAGACAATGATCACAAAACAATTTCCAAATAATATTTAATGACAGCAATCAAATAAGAACTAAAACTGAAATCTAATCTGTCAGTGATAATTAATTATTATGTGATGGTAACCTGCTCCGAGTGTAATTTCAGGCAAGACAAATGTGGTGAACAAGTCCTCTCTCCCATAATCTGTAATGGAAACCTTCAGATCAGTATTTAATCTTCTTTCTCCCTATCCTACCTCTTATGGCAGCATTTCAATATTTGAGTCAAATACATCTTGCTATGGTAGTATAATAATATTTGAATGTTAATTCACACTAAGACTAACTACAAAATGCTGCAAAAAAATATAATTAATCACAAGATGGTACCTGAGGGGAAGAGACAAGATGGCGGACTGGTAGGTAGCAGGAGAGAGACCCTCTCTGAGAGAGACAGCTCAAATGCCAGAATAAAACACCCTGGAGAGACCCAAACAGAGTGAGATAGACTCTCACAACCCAGAAAGAAACTAAAGCACAAAAACCCGCTCGAATAAGAGGTCCTGGGGCTATTATTAGTGAAGATAAGATCAGCGAACACGGCACCCACCTCGAGACGCCTGAATTCCGCGCGACCTGAACAAGCGATCCGAGCTGAAGCGACTGGCTTGAGCCGCCGGAGTGCGGAGCTGAACAGCCCGGCGTGCAGCTCGTCCAGACCCGGCCCTGCACATGACCCACCCAGAGGCACCGTGAATTCCCACCTCAGCTGCGCTGAAGTCGGAGGTCAGGCAGTCCAGCAGTTCTCGGGGACGCGGTGAGTGATGGGAATAAGACCCTATCATGGGAAAGGGGAAACCAACTGGACATGTTGCATTTGGGCAGGGCAGCCCTAACTCCATAAGGAAGTGGCTTCAGCTGGTTATTCCCCTCGCTGAGCGGATTGGTGGAATCTGCTTGGACGAGGCCATGCCCCTGG